>JAYESA010000012.1:122038827-122103827 GCA_036927795.1 Iris macrosiphon | reverse complement strand
ATATGGATCCATTCCTCACTCTCCATGGTAAGTTGGTTATCACTTAGTAATCCGACCAGGTAACTCCTCTGTCTCCTCCGATTCTCCTCCCGACTCCTATGTAGCGCTATCCGCACGATGCCCACTCTTTGGCTATAACTTGAGCTATAGCTGCTAAAGGGGGCTCTCCCACCCCCCCACCCCACTTTTGACGCACACCATGCCCAGAAGGGGACACCAGGTCCTTACCTCCCATGGAGTAGGTCCCTACCTCACCATCACAAGTAGGAAGGGCATCTAATGAGGCTAAAGCTGACATCGCCATTGTTAGCTCCATCTCCAAGTAAGGCAAATGGATCGAGTGAACAACTGCTGCTGTTTGCTTAGCTCCAATGACGGTCAAGCCCGAACTATCATTTCCACCAGGATTACCCGGATAATGGCAGTAGCAGCAACACCTATAGGCAAATAGGTCGAGTGAACCTCTGACTCTGGAAGAGTACTTCGTCCTCTGCTGACATCGTGTTGATGCTCGGAATCAATTTCTCGCAGCACCTCCATCACTTCATCTCTCAAAACTTCTCCTGTGGAATCTGTACAAGCATCTTCTTTATGGCCGATACATTTACAAGCCGAACACATCAGTGGCAAACATTCATACAGTATAGTTTGCTCAAACTTCGTGCAATAAGGTAAATACAGAGGAATATAGTAAGGTAAAGGACGACTCGCAGATATCTTTACTAATAAGCGAGCAAAGATCAGTCGTTTCCGACCTGCAGTTGTCGCATCCATCTTGATAGGTCGTCCCACAAACTTAGCCAACTTGCTCAGTGTTGTTGAATTCCGGAACTGTAAAGGCAATTTAGGGAAACTCACCCACACCGGAGCTGTTGCTAGGAGATCCCGCTCTAGTGATGCTATTGGCTCCCTATATATGTATATATATGTGAATAATGGTAATTTTATTACTGCAAAATAATATTCAATATATTTACAACCTCAGATTATGCCTTCCCTACTAACCATAGCCCTCAGTTGGGACTTGATATCACATTCTATGTTATTCTGGATACCTGTCAGAGCAGTAGCAGTAGCAGTGCCCTCAAAGATACGCTTGTTATGTTCCCACCAGACATGCCACACTACTGAGAGAAGTCAAATTTTTGCCATCCTGTAGAGTGCATTGCCCCTAGCTCGAGTACTTGATACTTCTGCAAGAGCGTCCTGGAAACCTTCATTACTTCGAAGGAATCCCAATTTGGTTCTGTGTTGTTGCCAAATGGTCTGTACAATTGGGCATTGGAAGAAGAGGTGGTCTCGAGTTTCAATTCGAAATAAACCAACATGTCTTTGGTTAGAAGCCTATTTCAAATTGCCTTGTAAGCAGAGTATTGCATCTTAACTGCTCTTCCTTTCGACCATATAACTTGCGCCCAGGCGACCCTCGCAAGATGAGAGCGTACCTGCTAATACGCTGCACCGAACGAAAAGGTTCCAGTATTGGACCCATTCCACCACCACTGATCCATGTCACCTTCTCGATCTATGACAACCTCCTTAATCTCTTCAGCGTACATTAGCCTCGCTGGTATTTTCCAGTTCGAGTCCTGGATCAGGCAACTGAGCATATCCCTGCTACCAATCATCTCGAAGGAAGGCCAACCCAATCTATCTATCATGGTCTGATCGTTAAGCCAAGGGTCAAACCAAGCTCGTCATCAGGTCATTTCATATTAACCCTTCTAATGTTCTGTTTGAGGAGAGACCTTTGGTTCAGTACAGTCTTGTAGGTGAATGTATAGTTGTTGTCAATAGGCTGAACCCAGAAGTTATTGGAGCATACATACCTATTGTTGGTCCATCGCACCCAAAGTGAATGACCCTCCAGATATCGCTAGGATAATTTGAGAGTAGCTACATCTCGAAGAGTACGTAAGGACCGGATACCTACTCCACCCTCGTCCTTAGCTTGAAGAAGCTCATACCAAGCTATGGCATGGATTCCTCCTCGCCAAACTAACTTAGCACAGTACTACTCTATTTTGGAGGTAGTATTGATAGGGATCATAACTGCCTGCAACCAATATATCGTGACAGCCTGGATAACATACCTGACACGCTCTAGTCTGCCCCCAAATGATAGCAACTGGGATTGCAACCCCTCAAGCCTATTGGGCACATAGTCCACCAATCCTTTGCAGTCTGCATTCCTTGTGTAGTTAACTGATAGTGGTAGCCCCAGATAACAAACTGCTAATTGACCCATTTCGATTTGGAGAAGCGTCTGCCAATGATTCTGTTGAGGGTAGTTCTTATTGAAGTATACTTTACTCTTCTTTTTATTTAGGTGTAGGCTCGACCACCTATCAAACTCAGCCATAATTTGCATTAGAGCCGGTATAATCATGTTCGAAGGTTCAATAAAAACAAGAAGACCAGAATATATAAGATGGGATACTATTGGATAGGTTCGTTTGACGAGAGGAATTATCCGTCTTCGATGGTTTGCCAGATCAATAAGACATCTAAAATACTCCCATCACAATGGTGAAGAGATATGGGGATAACGGGTCACCTTGCCTCAAACCTCGGTTACTAGTACAGTACCCATGTGGCTGACCCTTAACCATAATAGAAAATGTCGGCATGGTTATGCATTCTTTAATCCTGTCCACCCACCAGCTTTCAAAGTCCATGCTTGACATGATTTGACACACGAACTCTCTATTCATTGTTGTATGATTTACGCAAGTCCAGCTTAATATACGTTCTTTTCACCCATTCTTGTTGAATTCGCTCACCACTTCATGGGTTAGTAGACATTTATCCACTATCAAACGCCCTTTAATGACTGTTGTCTGATTGGTTGATATGAGACCATGCATGATTGCTTGTATCCTGCAACACATGAGATGGGTGACTATTTTATAAAAAATTGCAACAAGAGATAGGATGGAAGTCACCCAAGGAAGATGCCCCTTCCTTCTTTGGTATCAATGTGAGGGATGTGATTAATGACCCTTAGAAGACGGCCAATGGTGAAGAAGTCCTGCACCACATTCAGAACCTGGAACTTGAAACTACCCTAGTGCTTTTTGTAGAACTTAGCATTAAATCTGTCTGGTCCTGGTGCGCTGTTGGGGTCAACGGCTTTGCTGACCGATTCAATCTCTTACATGGTCACAGGAGCTCGAAGTAAGTTGTTTCCCTCATCTGACACACTACGTTTGCATACAATTTCCGGGACAGGAGACTCATAATCGGGCTAGAGTAGAAATTAATAGCTTCGGTGTGGATACTATCATCATATGTCCAGACCTTGCCTTCAGTGTCAATAAGCGTATTAATAGAGTTGTGAAGTTGTCGTGCTCGTATGGTGGCAAAGAAAAAATTTGAACATCGATCACCCTCCTTGAGCCACACGCCCTTTGCTCGTTTTTCAAGCTGAAGCTCCTCCTGAAAACGAAGTCCAGAGTATTGGTATCAAAATCCTGTCTCGGACCTATCATATGAGCAATCGAAATCCGCCTCGGACCTTTCATATGAGCATTAGTCGGAGGTTTCACAGGGTTTCGGTAGTAATGAATCGGTAAATTTTTGTAGTTTTCACAGGTTGCGGCATCGATATCGGTATTGGCAGATACTGCAAACCATGGTTTGAAATCCAAGATTGAGCATGGTTATTAGTTCAAGATCTGATGACCTGGTCTACAACATGATACCAAGGTTCAAAGTATCGGTATCGGAATCGGTATCGGACCATTCCTATGAGTATCGGGATCGGCGGTATCGGTAGTATCGACGGTTTCGGATCAGAGTATCGAATTTTTTTGTATCGGAAAGCAAACAACTATTAGTAAATTATTAACATTTTAGAGAATATATTTTATACATTTATGCATAATTTAAAGTATTTTCAGTATTGTTTCTTAGTATTTTTGATATTGAATGAAATAGTAGTCATCCTTGTCGATTGATTTATATGCGATAGATAAGTTTTCCTCTTTTATATGTTTTTACAACCTTATTATGCTTTTACATCCTTTCTAATTGGTCTTTTTAATTCAATTTTTTTTGCCGAATTGACTGGAAAAGAGACCTCTAATATCGGTATCGGTCAGTATCGGATATCGGTCGGTATCGGATCGGGACATGCCAAACTGTATCGGTATCGGCCGTATCGGATCGGTATCGGCCGATACTTTAAACTATGCATGATACATATCCACCAACAGTGTTTATCATCAACATGCACACTGCAACACGATGGTATTAAATTCCACCAACTAGTTCCTTATGACAGGTCTCGTAAACCTCCTAGGTAGACATGAATAAGCTACTCAAAATTATCCATACTAACAGATATATGTCAAATAAAATGTACATGATGCATCAAAAGTAGTAGATAGAAAAAGTAGTAAGGTCTTATAAATCTAGTTTCATTGTTGTGGATCTGCTATAGAAATTGTTCTTCCCTGATTCTCTGTAACAGCTTCATCTCTAACCCAATTACATTTGTAATAGAGTTGTATATCAGTGAATATTCAGGACAGGTTGCAACAGATCATATATATGCTTACATGTATATCATTATCCAAGCTACATCTCGACTGCCATGATACTGCCAAAATGTTTAAAGATCAAAGTCGTGGGTCTGCTCTAGAAAGTGTTTTTCCTAGGTTATCTGTCAAAACTACCCTCTTAACTGATTTTCTTTCCAACCTCACAGTCATACCAATCAAAACTCATGATAAGTTGCACAGGAGCATCCAGCATGGATATCGCTATCCAGGTAACTATCAATCAGATGAAATGGCTGTAGCTAGCTGCTCCAATAACGAATAATTGGCAACTGAAGAAATAAAGAAAATAGACCCTTCTCTTCGTCTCGGATTGATGGATCTTCTAATTCCTTCTGCCAACGTCCGCCTTGAATCGTCTCCTCGGTAAGCCGTCCGGTGAAAAAGTCCCCAAGGAATCTCAGGAAGGCAAATCTAAACTAAGAGTAGACAAGATTTCATTAGCCTTGGCACGAAAGATTGGCTATGGATATTACATATTCTGGTTCCATATCCTAATTTGATGTTTTCGCGAAGCAAAGATATCCTAAGAGGTGGTTCATACTATTCATATATTTATTCATGACCAAGAGGTACTGGATTCACTACTGTCCAAAAGTTACCATGAGATCACCAGAAGGTTTACGTTTGATAAATTCCCAAAGGATCAAAGTTGACTAAATAAAGAGCAAATAATGTGTTATCATTTATAAGTAACCAAAAAATGGTTGTTTAATGATTTTCTTGTGATCACAATTAAAAAAGATTATGAATCTAAAGTAAACAAGGATGTAACCAATCTCTAATACTAAAGAAGGATCGCGATTTGGGATTAACAAAAACACTTTTTTTGTATTGTTACGGCAATAACAAGACAATAAAACAACACTTACGATTTACCATCACCGAACTTCCACCAGTCTGGTTCATACCATTTGTGGCCCCTATATCAGCAAAGAATAATAGAATAGTCAAATGTATGCCTACTCATATTGGAGGAAGAAATACAACTTTGAGGTTTTATCGACACTCACAACTCTGTGAACACTTCACCAGATTTCATGCACCCAATATAAACACGAGGGTCATCCCAATAAGTTGAAAGAACAGCTCCAAGTCCATCTGTATAGGAGAAAGGCTATTTAGATCCTTCATAAAGTAATATTAAAATGTGCAAGTGAACTTGTCTGTATTTTATAGTAGATATAGGCATATACAAATACACATACACACTTATCTAAAAAAATTCCATAAGAAATGAACAGATGCTTGGAAGTATGAAGTGAAGTAATTAACTTCATAAACTAAATACATAAAACATTTTTGATCGTGTAATCAGAGTTCCTTGTCATGAGCTGATGTTGTTTTACATCTTTTTGGTTTCATTATGCTTATGTAGTAAAACTTTAGGACAGTGACAGTTATAAAATTTATTGGTTGAGCATTAATGCAGGTGATCCTGGCCAAGGTTCATGGTATCGGACATTGGTCCCATACCGTTGGGGGTACCAAGCAGAAGCTGGATAGCAGGCGATATACCGGACATATCGGGAGATATTACTTCATGGTGGTATAATATAATAAATCACTTTATGTACAAATTTCAGAATATTAATATGATAGACTTAGTCTTTACTGTAGTTTAGAATACGGCTCTATCCGCACATACATATTCTTAGTCACGCTAAGCAGTAATGAACATACATATCCTAAACCAGTTTATTTTATAGCTGGATTATACCAGAATGATCCAAACCGTAGCGAGTTAAGACCGATATGTCGTCCGATTAGCCAGGATATTGTCGATATGGGTTCTGTCCAGTTCTTTTCAATACATGTCAGTCATATAAATAATGACTCGCCCCACTTCAAAAATGATATACTCGCCCGTATGACCGATATCCAGAATAATGACCCTAGGTGAATGCTCACCCAATTTTCTCAAAAAAGTAAAAGAAAAATGTTTGATTGTTGATTCCCACTGTTCACCACTACATTTCAATTCCTTCCGAAACTATGAATATTTGGGGACCCAGTAATTTTATACCCTAAGACGAAATCAAGAAAATATAACAAAAAAAGAGCGTCTAGTGCCACGAGGCTTCCAACTGGGCAGGGTACAGGGAGGATCAAGATGTACGTTCGTGAGTAGAACCTGCATCCTCCAAGATACAAGCAATAAGCCTTACTATCGCGCCAAGCCATACCCTCACGAAATTATAATACATACAAGCAATTGATTCTCCAATTGTCATTTTGAGTTGGGGCATCCAAGTACCCATCTCTAAACCACTTGCCATTTTTTATTTTATCTTCTGGTGCCTTACCAACCCTGATGATGGTTTGGTTCCCAATTGTCGGTAATCGTTGGGGGTGATAACATACAACTTAATCCTATTTTCCAAGGTCAAGATCCAAGAGGTTCTCATTACAATTTGATCCCTAATCCGCAGGGAGGAAATGAGAATCACTAAACTATTTCATTGAACGTTTTGGTTTATGTTGAAGGAAAAGGGAAAAACAAAGGTTAGAGATTTAGAGGAAAGAACTATAATGGCTTATCTATTATTTCACTTTGTTAAATAGGTTAAGAGTACATCCAAGATTACGAGATCTAAACTCATAGGAAACACAAATGAAGATTAGAAGAAAGAACTATAATGGCTCATCTATTCTCTCTTTCTCAACTAGGTTAAGAGTACATCCAATATTACAAGATCTAAGCAAGGTTCAAAGTATCAGCCGATACATATCAGTATCGGCCGAATCAATTAGGTTTTTGACTAGACCGATCTGATACTGAGAGAAATAATCGGTATCGGCCGATACAGTCTCAACTATTATTATATCGGTATGAATCAGTCGATACATATCCGATACGGACCGATACAAACCAATACAAGCCGATACAAACTGATACACAAAAAAAATTAAACATCAAATTTCAGTAATTGGAGATGGCCCCCTTTCAAAAAAAAATAAGCATAAAAAAAAAATTTAAACATCAAATTCCAGTAACACAAACCAGTAATTTAAAAAAAAATAAGCATCAAATACCAGTAATACAAATTGACGTGGCCCCTTTCTCCACCGTTGTCGCCGCACAGGAAAGAGAATCGAGGTGGAGAGACGGAGAGGAGAGAGAGATATGAAGGAGACACTCTCCTCTCTATTCTGTTCTGCTCGAACAGGAAGTGTAGGTGGAGAGGAGAGAGAAAAATGGAGGAGGTGACCCTCTCTCCTCTCCATTTATTTGGTTAGTTTTTGTGAGGGTTTTGTATCGGACAATGAAAACTGCACGTGGCCCCTTTCCCCGCCCCACATCAAACCTAACCCACATGCAACAGTAGCAGTGGAAAAAAAAATTATATACTAACTCTACTTTGAATCATAGTTTAAAGTATCGGCCGATACCGATCCGATACGGCCGATACCGATACAGTTTGGCATGTCCCGATCCGATACCGACCGATACCCGATACTGACCGATACCGACATTAGAGGTCTCTTTTCCAGTCAATTCGGCAAAAAAATTTGAATTAAAAGACCAATTAGAAAGGGCGTAAAAGCATAGTAAGGTTGTAAAAACATATAAAAAAGGAAAAGTTATCTATCACATATAAATCAATCGACAAGGATGACTACTATTTCATTCAATATAAAAAATACTAAGAAACAATACTGGAAATACTTTAAATTATGCATAAATGTATAAAATATATTCTCTAAAATGTTAATAATTTACTAATAGTTGTTTGCTTTCCGATACCAAAAAATCCGATACTCCAATCCGAAACAGCCGATACTACCGATACCGCCGATCCCGATACTCATAGGAATGGTCCGATACCGATTCCGATACCGATACTTTGAACCTTGCTTTGAATCGAGCTCCTGCTGACCTTTATATGCAACAGTAGCAACAGAAACTGTCTTAATACGTGCTTACCACCATATCAACTTACTTATAATGAAATTCCTGCTACCAATGTATAATATATATGACTCACTTGCTGACTCACTACTTATTATATATATATATATATATATATATATATATATATAGTTGAGAAAAAATGAACAAAACGTTTATTATAATATACATGACTCACTTCCTACTGCCAATGTAATATATATAATAGTTGGGAATATATATATATATATATATATATATATATATATATATATATATGGAAAATAGTTGATAATGTTAACATATGTTATATTCTGTTAAGTTTGTCATTTTATATAACTATGTTAGTGTAACTTTAAAATATTTAACTATATTAATTAATTTTTACTACTACCTTTGCAGGATAACATAATAGTGCCAAAAAGTTATTAATGCTTGTTGGAGGCAAGGTAAATGTATTCATGAAGTACCACTTAATGTAAAAAAAATAAAAAATTATTATTGTATGTAACGTTTTTTTTATTATTGAATGTAATATTTTTTATAAGTGTAATATTATTGTATGTAACGTTTTTATTATTGTATGTAACATTTTTTTATAAGTGCAATATTATTGTATGTAAAGTTTTTATAAGCGTAATATTATTGTATATAACAATTTTTTTGTTTTGTTTTTTATTCTAAATTTTTACTCATTTATTAATAATTATTTAATATTGTCAATACTGTTGATACCAAAAAATCCGATATTGCTGATAACGATACTTATACAAAATGTCCGATATCGATAATTTGAACCTTGGGTCTAAGTTGATTATAATAATAAAAAGGATGTTCCTTTAATTTCCTAAATCCTAAGAGAATCTCAATAACCACAATAGGAATCTATAGATCAATCAGAAAAGAAAAGAAAAGAAAAACATAAGTGAAAACCCTATAATTTTCCCCCAAAAAATTGTTTTCAGATGAATCTGCAATCGGGTCTACTGTGGTCAAGTGCTGGAACTTTCTGACTTCTACAACTGCAAAACAGTCGACTGGTCACAATGATACCACCGAGTACTACCTTGAACTACCATGATCCACAAGATCATTTCTTAATGTCATTTAGTTTTCACTAACAATTTGAATATGTATATCGAAGTAGAAGGAATATTGATTCAATTGTGACCGAAGAGAGGACAAAAGATCAACAATATATAGAGTTCTAGTGAAGTATTAGGGTAAATTCCTTGAAACCCTAACAAGCCTCCACCCCCCCCCCCCCCCCCTTCTGTTATTTATTAACCAATTGTCCCCTCCCGCTGTCTGGGGCCGAGAAGCCCGTTTAGTTTCCGAAAAAACAAATATACACCGTTATTCTTCCTCTTCTACCTAAACCCTAATACAAACCCCTTTCTTCTACATTATTCAGCTAACCAAACCATAAAGCCCATAAAGCCTCAAATTTCATCTAAACCCTAAATATGTAATTTGAGCTTTCCTATTTATCTCTCCACTCACTCACTCACTCACTCTCTCTCTCTCTCTCTCTCTCTCTCTAAGGGTTGAATTATGAACTAGAGAGAGAAACGGAGGGAACACAATATTCTTCAAGAAAAAAGAAAAAAAAAACTCTTTAGTTTTTTTTTTCTTTAACTCTCTCTAAATAGAGTTTGACGAATTATAAACTAGAGAGAGCAAGATAAAGGAGGAAAAAAATCATCTCCCTCTAAAATCTACTTCTCCCTCTCTCTCCCTACATTCCCGAGCAGCCAACCATGGCCTCATGTGCGAGTGGCCGCCAGTGCCTCGCCCACAAGCGACCAAATTGATGGGAGAAACGACAAAAAGGTGGTGGGGGGCAGCAAATGGGCCAACAACAGGAGATTGGGGTGAGGGTGTAAGTTAGGGTTAGGGTTAGTATTTAGATAAGTTAAAGAGATCGGAAAAGAATGGGGTAGTAGTTGTTTTTGTTAAAAGAAAACTAATAGGAATCTTGGGTCTTTGGCAGCATGAGGAGCTACTTGATGAAAAAACAATGGTTAAGGGGTTCAATAATGAGTGAACAAACCTAATGGGGTTTTCCAAGAATTTACCAAATTATTAAAAATTGATATAAATAATACTAAAGAGATGCACACAATCTAAGAGATGAGGAAATCGAACAGGAAAACAATTTTAGATTGCATTATTGTAAACTTCAAACCTAGTCAAATGCCCTCTATCGGCAGCCATCTGCAGAAAATTGATAACCAAGTAGGAAATTCTGTGCACTTCAAAAGCCTTAGCATTGCAAGCAAGATAACCATACTGAATAAGAAAAGGATATCTCCGAAACATAAGATCATTTTGAGAGAAGGCTAAAAAATGGACATCAGAAAAACAGACATAAGTACTTGGCATACATAGCCTCTTATGTAAAGAAAAAGAACAAAATAAATTAATATAAGTGACATGTCAAAATGGCAGTTAAAACTTTTCTAGAGTTAAATTAGGATCTTAAGGGTTAATATCACAACATACTACAAGCTTGACCAAGAGAACTACTGATGTTTCACAACTGAAGTAAAAAAAATAGTAAAGCTGTTTATTCCAAGGTAGTCAAAGGCGCAAGGCGCACTCGAAGCATAAAAGGTCCATATTGTCCAAGACGCAAGGCACAGTTAAGGCGCGCTTCCGAACGAAGCGAAGCAAAAATATAACAAATTATATATATATATATATATATATATATATATATATATATATATATATAATGTAAGAAATAAAACCAAATAACATATTAAAACCAACAAAAATATGTTAACACATAACCAAGTGAACTAGTAGAACAACAATAGCAGCCAACAAAACTAACAAGGGTTTGTATTATCCCTACCACGCTTTTAGTAAATTTTAATTTTTTCAGTTCAACTGTAACCAACTACCTGTACGAGGTAAGAATTATCTCCATGCCTCAATTTTTTGGATAAATAAAAAAACCATAAGACGGACATTTTCTTGGTTGTGCCTTGCAGAAAGGTGCACCTAAGGTGTGACTGAAAAAAGGCGGCTTGCCTAGTGAGGTGCAAGGCGCAGCTGCTACGCATTTCTGCTAGGTGCCCCTTTGACTACCAAGGTTTATTCATATGTACTGTAAATTAATTCTGAAATATCTAGATCCATTGACAACTACAAGATGAAACAACTTCTGTACCCTTGGAGTGAACCTCAAATTATGACAAGAATGGACAATGAACTTTAAAAAAAACTAGATGCAAAAGAAGAAAACAAGTACACCAGATTTTGAAGTGAAATCTGAATAACTATTTATAGACTTCTAGAATGGACTAAAATAATTGAATGTGCTTTGAAAAGAAACCTGAATTCATGGTAAAGTTACCCAATCCTCACTACTATCTTACCAATATTAACATAAACATCATCATTAACCTTGGCATAGAACTCAGCATCCCACGTCTCTGCAGCATGAACAAGAAAAGCTTTTGTCTTTTTTGAAATATCTTCAGAAGCTTCTACATAGTTATCCTGTGGGAGAAATATGAGAAAAGTTATGATGTCACAGTATAATAAACAATCATTTTGAGCATTCAATGTTGCAAGGAACAGATACAAACATTACAGTTCTTCTTGTATATTTGTGTTCTTATAAGAGATGATATTTCATGAAACTGTAAAGTCAAGGAGAAGTAGCTCATTCCTCAGTGACTGTCAAACCCAACTACTGGAAACAACAAGAAGTAACACAGTGAATCCATCAATCCAATATATAAGGATGCTGTATAACAGTATTACCACTCTTTGCAGCTTTCTAATTAATCAGAATGCCATACAAGAGTCATAGAAGTTAAGAAAATAATTAGTGCAGTATTTTAAGCAATCTCATTCTATGTTGTCATGGGCGACGCCTAGGCGTGCCTAGGCGGCCTAGGCGTCCATGTAAGGGGGAGCTCGCCTCGATCCGAGGAGAAAATGTTCGTAGCAGTCGACGGGCGCCTAGAGGCGACCCGGGGAATTTCAGAGGCGCGCCTAGGCGGTCAGTTTGTCATTATCGACTCTTAGTTCAAACAAAATTTAAGTGTATATATATTAAGCCATGTGACACTTTTTAATCAGCTTGGAGACAATAGATTATTGTTGAATATCACATAGATCAGCTAATATATTGCTTATGCATGTTCGTATGTAGAATTGAATAATAAAGGAAGCAATGATGAAGATTAGAATAATGGATACTTTCAAGCTACTGTTCCTTCTCTTTCTATTTAGTATTGTGAACTTCTCTTTTTCACTGAAATTATTATGTAATTTAATTATTTTCACGTGTTCCTAACAAATTGTTTTAGTAAATAAACAAATCATTCGCTAAAAATATATATATATATATATATATATAATTCTGGAAAAAAAACTGGGCGGGCGCCTAGGCGAGGCTGGTGGCTTGTCGCCTCGCCTCGCCTCGCCTAGCGCCCAGTACAACATAGATCTCATTATACCCTCAGTCCACAGATTGTAACTGATTGATTGGTTTAAACAACAATTTAAACGATCAAAGAGGCCTCGTAGTAATCCAATAGAGGATGATGCAGACAGACAAACAAATTCACAGAATTAGAGAAGAAAGAAACGGTTTTGCCGTATCCTGTTCAGGAAGCTCATAAACAGACAATTGTTTAGTCCTTAAAAAGCTCCAACAAAAAACAAGATGATCTGCTTGCAGTAATCCAATAAACAGCATATAACTTAAATTGAAAGAGCTCCGAAACAAGCATGACTTCTTCCAGAATAACATTCCTACTAAAGCAAAAGCAAAATTTGTCAAACGGTATGCAATGGATGCCGAAGAATGCATCAGGTTCACTCCCACCCCACCCACCCCCCGAGCCCCCCAACACACACACACACACACACACACACACACACACACACATATATATAACATTAATATTAATAGTAATAGTAATAATAAATTGTTACTCTCTTATAGAATCAACTAATCAGTATTAATCTCCTACATATCGAGTGGTATTGCAGCTCAACATAAATTGATGCCTCTCTCACTGTACAAGTAATCCTCCAATTGTAGTTTGAAGCACTAGACCATACTTCGAGTCTTAGACGCAAAGTAACTTCCATCCTTATATGAAGGGTCACAACTTTGCTAGTAAACTGTAAACATAATCAGCAACAACAAAGTCTTTATCTCAAATCTTTAGGTCGGCTGCTAGTAAACATGCACCAGTTAAATCATAAAAAAAATAGAACCCGATTAACACAAGACAAATTCAATGAAAGAAAACTCGTAAGTTTTACATTGACCACAATTAAACAAAACAAACTCCATCCTTTGCCTTTTTATTAACATTAGTCTCCCAATAAAGTGTATCAGATTTAAGCAAAACATGTGACAAAGAAAAGCTAGTTCAGTTAATAAAACACAGCAAAGGAATTTATGATTTATCTATTTATCTGTTAGTAGAAGCAAGTATACGACCTAGCCTCCCCCATGACAGATTATTTTGACAGTCAACAGATATCAAGGAGGTAAACCTAAGACTAATACAATATGGCAGCAAGATTCCCAATGTTCTAAATGGCAGTCGAGACGGCCGCTAAGACGCGAAGCGGCTGCTCTCCGCGTCGTTTTTGCCATTAGCGGTGGAGTAAGAGGTCAGCGGAGTAGGCGGGAGTCCAGGCGGAACAATACCTGACTAGATGTTTTGGCAAAAAATTGTTTTGCAAGCATTATGGACATATGGTTCACTTTTACAAAACTGAAAGTTCATAAATCTTTGTTCTACAACTTAGTTATGCATAAAATACCGTTGATATATGCATATTACAAAAAGGAGGAGGGGTGGGGGGGGGGGGGGGGAAATAGTTTAAAAAAATGTCCAAAATGTATCAGGCGGACCCTCTATGTTGCGCACTCGTCTACCGCCAAGCGCACCCGTCTACCGCCATTTAGAACTGTGCGATTCCGAAATTCATTTAGTTATATTATATGCCATAAATTAAATATAACTTTTCAAAATGTCAAACAATTCAAATGTTAAACATAGAGTGCAAAAGTAGAATTATGCTATGTTGTAGAGGAATCAAAAAGAAATCAAACATACAAGCATAATAAAGTCCTCGGTGAGCATATTTTCTTCATCAACAGCCCTGTCCATACTGTCTCCTCTATTGGCGCTGCAATTAAGAAACAAAAGCCTAGGTATACATAAAGCTTTAGAGTACTTCAAATTTCATTAGTTTTCCATAAATTCAGACCTTCTTCCTATGACAAAGCGTACTATGACACCTTTGTCTTCTTCCAACTTTTTCAATGCTACACCTGCATAAAGTGGGAGGTAAGTCAAATTTGTTCAGCTTGTAATCTATTAACTACCACATATCAAATGATGCAAAATTGTAATGTTGATTTTCTTTAATACCTTGAACTTGGCCCTACGTTCACCTTTAATACCTTAAAAGTTTTTTTTGGTCATTTTAATACCATGAATTCAATGTAATTGTCAATGGAAAACAAAAATGATGATTAATATCCCAGTCACTTCTCTTCATCTATCTCCCACCTGCCCTGCGGGTGGTGGAGTGTGTTGGGGCCCTGGTTAACACAAAACGAGGGCGGCTAGTCAGCAGTAAGCCAACAGGGAGGGGGGGAAGGGAGGGGAGGAAGAACATGCTGGTGGTGGGTTACGGCTTAGGGAGGAGGAAGAAGATGGTGACGGATGCCTGTAGGTTAGGGTTTACGGATAAGGAAGAAGGTGGTAGGTCAGGGTTAAGGGGCGAGGAAGGAGGGAAAAGATGGTGGTGGTGGGTCAAGGTGTAGGGATGAGGAAGAAGGAAATAGATGGTAGTTGTGGATTATAGCTTAGGAAGGAGGAAGAAGATAGTGGTAGTGGCATGTATGTTAGGGTTTTCAGATAAGGAAGATGGTAGTGGTGGGTCAGGTCTAGGGATGAGGAAGGAGGAAGAAGATGGTGGTGACACATCAGGGTCTAGGGATGTGGAAGAAGGAAGAAGATGTTATGACAGGTGAAGGGGTAGAGAGGTCAGGGTGTAGAGATGAGGGAGAAGGAAGAAGATGGTGTTGGTGATTAATCAAAAAGTTCAAAGAGTACTATTGTGAACAATAAAAAGGTCATAGTATTAAAGTGAACATAGGGCAAAGTTTTATTAAACTGAAAATGTTGGCAAATTTAACAACTGTGTATATATTATAATTAGAGCAAAATAAGTATATCACTGTTATGAACTCATACCAGAAAATAATGGTCCATTAGGATATCCATATGAGAATTATTAAATTCACAATACAGAAATTTAACAGGAATGCCAAAAGTAGCAGGATAATAGAATGAGACAAAAAATTACCAAGAAAGATCACAATATCTTTTAACAAAAAATTACCAACAGTAATCTCCATGTACAAGGAGCAAATTAAGTTTGTATCAATGCTTCACAACACAAGTGCTTATTGTATCATCTTATCAATTGATCAGAGTTTCAAATCCTGTTTTATATATATGTGTGTTATGTGTCCGCATTAATACTGAAAAAACAATTTTCACGGAAGTTTGGAATGTTGTTAATCTTCAATGTAAAACCAAGGTTCAAAGTATCGGTATCGGATATTTTGTATGAGTATCGGTATCGGCAGTATCGGCGGTATCGGATTGGAGTATCGGATTTTTTGGTATCGGCAATATAATAATTATTAATAAACTATTTATAGAAACATTAATTTTTTTGGCTTTATGTATGTATTAATACATATATAGAAACATATATCCTAATATAAATAAATATTATGTATGCATCAGAATAGACATAAACATATATCAGTAATTTACAGTAATAGAAGCATATATAGATTATAGAAGCACTTTTTTGGCTTTATCATTTATGTATGTATTAATAGAAACATTTTTTTACAGTAATAGAAACATATTAATTTTTTGGCTTTATGTATGTATTATACATATATAGAAGCATTTTTTTATAGTAAATTTTTAATTTTTGTTTTTTCAAAATAAGATTCGTTTTTTCGAAATATCTTCCTAATCACGGAGATCACACTACAATCCAACGAATGCGGTTGGGGACCACATATTAGTGAGATGTGACCAACTGTGGCTAACAAGTGGTGCACAAATTACCCTCTATATGCGTTGGAATTTGAACCAAGTAAAAAAAACAGCTCTAATAAATACACTTTAATTTCTACTATACCAAACACCCTCTATATGTATATGCGTTGGAATTTGAGTTTTCCTCTCTCCACTTCCTTCTTTTTTTCTCCTCCAGATTTTTAAAAAAGTCCTAAACCTCCTCCAACCTCTTACTACCATCGTCGGAGGATCTGGACCTTCCGGATCGAATCGTCGGTGGTCCGGTGATCGACGGAGATGTACAAGAACTAGCTGCAGGAGCTCGCACAGAGGAGCTGCTTCAACCTCCCCTCCTACACCTACATCAGGGAAGAGCCCAACCATGCGCCGAGGTTCAAGGCCGTCGTCAACGGCAAGGTCTTCGAGAGCCCCTCCTTCGAGCTAACCACCTCTTCCAACCTCTTGCTTCCTTTTTTGAAGTTTTTTTTTTAATTGCTATAAATATTTATGCTGAAAATTGGTTCATATCAGATATGTATCGACCGATACAGACCGATACAATATTTTTTTCTCCTGGATCGGCAGATATCGATATTTTTGGTCAATATCGGATCGGACTGGATCAAAACCGAACCGATACGGCCGATACCGTTACGTATCGACCGATACGTATCGGCCGATACTTTGAACCTTCCATAAAACCAGCTATTCCTAAGCCAATGTAAGGCAGTGATTCGTATCATTGTGAGCATATATATACTGGCATCTAGGTGATTGATAACAAGAATCTACTATTAATCTACAAGTAGGGGTGAGGTTTATGAAATCAACTACAGAGGATGTTTGACTTAAAACTTAAACCTTTATTTACATGAAGATGAATACTACCGTAGGTTGATTATAGTTCGACATTTCGACCGAATATATAAAATTTCGACTGTATTAGTCAACCAAGTGACGATGTGAAACACCTTGTTTTAGAGGGAAAGAAAAAAGAAGATACAACATTTGACCCAAATTTGCAAATTAATTTAACACAACATAACTCATAGTTTCTTGATTCAGTTTTTTTCCAGAGAAAATAAAATAAGGAAATCGCATTGCACATTTCTATTGGTAAGAAATCAACACCATATCTAAAATAGTAAATTGTAAAATGAGTTGAGTTCACCACATTAACCAAAAAAGAAACAGTGAAAAGATAGGGGTTGTCGCCCCAAATTGTCATTCTTCCTAGTTTCCTTATGAGAACATACTTCCCTTGGTACCAGAAAGACTAAATCTAAGGCATTAACAAAGAGATAAATGAAGGCATGTAATGGGATTATATCATAGATAACAATCATAACATGAAGAAAAACTTTTGGCGTGTAATGTAAGTGATGCATCCCTTATCAAGTTAGGATAAACTTATGAAACAACCAAAATAGGGCATCCAAAATGTGCATTCTAACTCTTTGGGTTGCACCATACCTAAGGAATGAATGTGATATTCCTATATAAAATATCTTCATCTAGAATGCTTGAACTTAAGTTACATGACCAATAGAGTAGTCAAGGCCCTTTGCTATACATGATTGCCTTAGCTAGACATTTGGCGGTTGGTATTTGTTATCCATAGTAACCTTGGGAGTGTGGAACCAACTTATATTATTGCAGCTCTTTACCTAATCAATAATTTGGAAGAGAAATAAAGGAAGGATGTTGTATTGTTCAAGATAGTGGTAGGAATAAGAGGGCCCAACTAACAACAAGAAGAAGGCCTTTATCCTAATTTTTTGGGGTCGGCTACTTGAATCATTTTCTTCCATTAAGCTCTCTTAAGGTTCATGTCCTATATATGTTAGCAAATAGCATATCATTGCTTACAGCCACAATTTAGTCCACTTGTGCCTACTCTAGGAAATCATTTTTAACTAAAATTCTATCACTCCTACCTAGTGTATACATTTGTCCTTATTGTACATGTTCGAACCACCTAAGATGGTTTTCTCGCAATATCCTCAATTGACACCACCTCCAACTTTTCATGAATAGACTAATTTATTTTCTTATCTTTCAATTTATTGCTACTCACCCATCGTAGCATTCTCATTTTATGAACATGTTTCACAGTTGCAAGACAACATGATCCATAAAGAACGAGTGGTCTTATAAGTGTCATATAGAATATATCTTTCAACATAAAATATATCCTACAATGACAAAGCACTCCTCCATTTTTACAATCATGTTTAACACTCTTACCTTAAGTCTTGGCTATCAATATGAGGAACTCCTTTTTTCTTCTTAACTTTTGTTAAAGCTATTTCTCATACATTGTCTCCTTTCTACTAATAGCTTCCATCACAACAGACCACCTAGGCGCAAATCAAATTGGTTCACCGAAACTTCTTCACTTAATTAAGCCTAGTTTGGGAGCAAAGTTTGTTAAAATATAGTTAGGTTTATTTAGAGTTTTAATATTTGAAAGAGGAGTATGAAATGATAAAATTCCAGTCACAAAAGTGGAGTTATAAAATTCCAGTCACAAAAGTGGAGTTATATTTAAGTTAGGAGGCGTTTGGGTGTTTGGAGTTAGTATTAGAGTTTCATAAAATAATACAAGAAAATGGAGGGTACAAAAATCTACAAAAAAGTGGAGTTTTGCTAGCTCTACTTTTGTGGTTAGTTTTGGAGTTTACCAAGCTCCAAAACGTTCCCAAACACACCGGAGTTAAGCGTGTGGAATTTGAAGCGTAACTCCACCAAACCCCAGTTTTCTTTTCGAAACTCTGTTCCCAAAACCACCCTTAATCTCTCCTAGAGTTCCATAGTGCATTTAATTCCCTGATAATTATTAAAAATTTATCTATGTAAATATAAGGAAGCATCAACCAAGGATAATCATTAGCATTCATCGCCAGAATCCAATCCACCCAACAAACCAAAAAAGTAAAAGAAGAAAATGGGCCTCACCGGTAGGAAGCCATGATTTCCGAATGGCGTCTCTATTGTTCTTCCGGCCGAAACCGGTGACGATCCCAATCACGGCCAATGCCCTCTTCCTTGTATGGTTACCATTCATCTTCTCCGACGAGTACTTCCCAACGAACCCTTCCTGTCTCACAGCAGCCAGCTCCATTTCGAGCGACGCCAATCTCTTGTGCTGGTGCCTACAAATTACAAATAAATTAAAAAGTTAAGCTTTTTCATAATACTCCCATTCCAAATTCAACTTTTGCAAACGGAATCACCTGCAAGCCACTATTTTCAATGTCTCGTCAACTGATATAACAGATTTCTCCTGCAAAAAGTATCAAAGTTTCAATCTTTCTTGCAAAAATGTCATTTTCGAGGGACAAGAATGCAAAAAAAATATCAAAAAAAAAACATAAAAACAAAAAAAGACCTGGCCGGTTCTTCGATCGAGCTCTTTGATCAAGTAAACCCTATTTTGCGAGTCCTGCCATAGACTGAACACCAGAAATCGAGACAAATGTAAACAAAAACGCGAGGAAGAAGAGGAGAGGAAGAGGGAGGTGAGTTCAATGACCGGCCGGCGACATAGAGGGAACTCATGGCGGCGAACATGGAGAGAACGAGGAAGGAGATCCGGGAGCGGAGCACCGGAGCCTGCTGGAGGCGGTGACTGGATCCCCGGCTCTGCATGTTTCTCTATGGGAATATAGATCTGGACTTTCTCTCTGAACATAAACTGGTAGATAGAGAGCAGAAGATGATGATGACGACGACGACGACGTATCAACCGAAATGGGGGAATACAAGAAACGGAAACGCAGTGGCTTCTCTTTCCTAATTTTTTTTTTTTTTTTGTCTTAATTACAACTTGATACCTTAACTATCCAAAATGTTAAAGTTGACATACCTCAACTTAGATAGGTGCTAACGTGATACCCTAAAAAAAAATTTAAATTGTCCCTCGTTACTCACACTCTCTCTCTCTCTCTCTCTCTCTCTCTCTCCTTCACCGACGACTCCACCTCTCTCCAGCGACCACCACACCCTCCCCATCCGGCGACAACCCTTGTCCCCCCCCCCCCCCCCTCCCCCTCAACCCACTACTCCCTCCCTCTCTGGTGCACAGAAGCGCACGGACGAGCGCGCTGCGGATGGGCGGGTGCTCGGCGGATGCCCACGGTGGTGGGAAGGGATGCACAAGCGGGGAGGGGGTGGGGTGGGTTGGGGGGGCGTGGTCTCCGGGAAGGAGGGGGAGGTCGCCGGGGCGAGGAGGGGGGAAGGGATCGCCGAGGTAGGGGGTGTCCGGGTGGCGGTACTATGGGAGGAGGGGGGAGGGTTGTGAGGAGGGTAGTTTAGTAATAAAAAAAAGTTTGGGTATTAAGTTAAAAATATTAGTTAAGATAGAATATTAAGCTAGCACATATAAAAGTTGAGGGGTCAAATTCAACATTTTGGATAGTTGAGGGTATCAAGTTGTAATTAAGTCTTTTTTTTAGATGTCCAGCGATACATACGAGACTTTGTGCATGTTGCGTTGTATGTCATTTGAGTCCACTGTCTCACACCTCCCCCGCGGTTTGATCTCGAGATCGTCCGCCTAGCCAGGAAGATTTTATCTCTTCTCACTGACCACAAGAGCCAGATGAGTTCGGTTCTCTTTCCTAATTAAACGAGAAAGATGACCAATCCACAATTATTATTAGGATTATTTAGTTTTAGGTTACATATAATATTCAAAAATTACTTTTTAGATCTCCACAGTGTCCGGAGAAGGGTTTGGTTTAGTGTCCTGAGTTTAGGTCTTGTGCTATGACGGTTACATTTTGTTTATGTTTTCATAGTATTCGAAATTTATATTTAGTTTTAGGATCTCGTATCATATTTAAAAATTAGTTTTATATCTCTATTTTTTACAGTAATTTTAAGTCTGTGACTTCGTGGCCTGATGGTTAAGATAGAAGGTTCCTGTAGAGATAGGCATGGTTTGAATCCTCCCTTAGAAACTTAGTTTCTATTCCAATGGAAAGTACATATAAAAAAACATCATAATGAGACCTTACAATTAAATAATCCTTACTATTATGCTATTACTATATATATGGATGTGCACCTATTTTAGTTAACTTCTTTTGTATCTGAAATGAACAAACGACATCGGAAGAACAAATTATATATTTTTTAAAAAAAATTATACATAATTACCTAGCTGTACTCATTAAATTTAATGAACATTTTTAATAGTAAAGTTAGATAAGTTATGTATTTGAAAAAATTTCACGATGAAGCCAACTTTTCTTATTAATAGTAGTATTAAGTATTAATAGTAGTATATAGATTTTAATTTAATGTAACTACCTTAAAAATCCATCTAATATTTGGTTAATAGTCTGCTAAATAAGTGAAATGGTAACTATAAGATCGGGGTGAGTGTTCAGTTATTCGGTTTCAACAAAACTAAAATAATAAAAACCAAATTAATCAAAATTATAAAAATTCAAATCCGAACCAAAATTAGCCATAGCCGAAATTGAACTAAATCGATAATAAATTTGGTTCGTTCGGTTGGACTTTTTTTTATTGTTTAATGGGACGAGCACCCAAAGTTGAAATTATGATTAAATTATATATAAAAATATAATTTTTATATTTAGGTGGTTGTATTTTTAAATTTTGGTCCCAAAATTGGACTAGTTGTTAAATTAACAAAGTTGAACTTTAAAACAAATATATAATTGTTGTTTTCAAAATATACACAAAAATATACACATTTTTAATCAAAAAATATGCATAAATTTGAGAATATTTAAAATTTGCATGTCTTATTCGGTTTTTGGTTTTAACCGAAAGCCAAATCGAACAAAAACCAAATAAGAAATTTTAGTATTTTCAAAATCGAAATTGAACAAAATAAAATTTCAGACCGAACCAAACGAATCTCTTATCCAGTTCAGCTCTTGATCCAAAACCAAATAATGCTCACCCCTACTATAAGCTCGACAAAGTATCCATATGTAGTGCCCCGCTCCGGGTTGGCACTATGTACAAGAGATATCTTTGATGGCTCTAGTGAAAGCATTCTCGAAGAATTTTTCGATCGAAACACAAGACGATTGATCTGGGTGAGTGGCAGAACTTCATTCTCTGATTTTTGCACGCTTTAATAATGAATCTGGATTTTTATAATGTTTGTTGCTAAGTAAAGAATGTTCGCATGAGAATGATAGAATGAGAACCCGTATGCTTAACTAGAGAACTTGTAATGCTTGTCATTGAAAAGAACCTTGTCATTATAAGTAAAAGAATAAAATGTTGCATGCTAAGTTACACGGACACTGCTATCGAACGAACTATTGCCATGCTAACAAGAAAGAGTAAAAGATTGCTTGAACATGTGAATCCATTGTATGCTAAAAGATAGAATAGAATTGTATCCTTAGTTAAAAAGAAATTATTTCCTTATGTCATTATGTTCTTTACTTTTCTGCAATATTGTGTCGCTGCTTCAGTCTTGAATAGTTTATTTGTCCTTGTTCAAAGTTTTGGCCTTATGCAAGTACAACTTAGGCTTGCACGGCATCACGCCCATGCGAGGACGATCGGTTCCGCAAGGCACTAAGCGAGGACGATCGGCCCCTTGCGGGAATCGGGACGTGACACCCATTACCTAAGAACAATAGAACCCAAGGATATGGGAAAAGGTCCCCTTAGGAATATTTTTGCTTTCCTAAGAATGGAAGTTGGTTGGATGTATTAATTATAATTTTTTATGGTAATACCCTCAACGATACCAACTGAATTTAACAGTAGCATCATAAAATTAATGAAAATAATATTTGTAAAAAATTAAACAAATTAAGATTCTTATTTCTGTCTGAACCAAACATGAGAATGGAAAATTTTGAATTTTCTTGATGCATATTTATGTACCTAACCAAACATGGGTATGAAAATGTGAAATTTCTTTTCCATAAGAAAGCAATGGAAAATGAATTCCTAGAAATATCAAACCTTCATCCAAACTCCACATAAGTCCCTAGTTTGTTGCTCTCGTCAAGACATTATTGATGAAGCAAGAAAAAATAGTTAAATTTGAGAAATCTTACAGTAATTAGGTAAGTAGGATTAGAGGAGAGGTAGGGGAAGGAAATAAATTTTAGGGAATAAACGAATAGACAAGTGGTAATGATGTTGATAAATTGTCTTATGTCAAATTAAGTTTTGGATTTGGAAGATGATCCTAAACTTAGAGATAGTTTGTTACTATTAAATCAAATAGGACTTACGGATAAAATTATATTTAGATTGTCCTATTCAGAGTTACCATAGGAATCCAAATCACACATTTAGTTTTGGTTGGTGGTCTTTAGAGGTTCAATTTTGGACCGATAACCGAATAAGAAATTCGATTTGGTTTGAAAAAAATTGGTTCAGTTTCGATTTTGAAATTACTAAAAAAAATTAATCAGTTTCGATTTTGGGTTTCGATTTCGATAAAAAACAAAAACCGAATAAACATTCAACTATTAAATACCCTCAATTTTATGTATATTTTATGATTAATTTTTTTTTATATATTTGTGTATATTTAAAAAAAAATCTATGTATGTCTTTCAAAATTAAACTTTGATAATTTAACAGGTGGTCCAACTTTGGATCCAACTTGAAATACAACAAACATATATAAAGTTGTAAATTTTAAATATAATTTAACCAAAATTTTAACTTTGGGCCTGACATATATAATATTAAAAATAGTTCAACGGAACAAACTGAATCGTTTATCGGTTCGGTTCAGTTTCCATTATGGCTAATTTTGGTTCGTTTCGGTTTTGAATTTTTAGAATTTTGGTTTATTCTGTTTTGACTATTTCTATTGGGTTGGAGACGAATAAACTGAGCGTTCACCCCTAGTGTTCTTATGAAAGCAAACTAACACATGAAATAAAAGTATGTCATTGGTAATTCTGGGAAGTATAAAAAAAATATGATGTGCTTTTTTATGGGTAATGTGTTGTTTGTAGAAGTACACAACATAATGTCACATCCCAGAACTAGAAGCTACGTATATCAGAGTAGATCGGTACCCCAAGATATGGTCACGGTTGTAATAAAACATGGTGGTTACTCTATAATCCTTTGGTTAATACTAGGTTAAGCAATCCTAGGTGTCTCAATCACTGGCAAGAAAGTAAAATACAAGATGTATGATAATCAAATATATAATAGTAAAATGTCTCAAACTATAGATATATAGATGATCATGAAGCTAATAATATAAAACGGAGAACCAAGAAGAGTATAAAATCATACATGATCATCTCTAACTGCAGACTAGAATATAAACAATCATGATATCCTCGGGCAGGAACATCATCCTAGAATGAGCTAATACTTTCTCGGTAGCTAAACTAAGGTTTATTCGGTTTCAACCGAATCGAAATAGTCAAAACCGAATAAACCAAAATTTAAAAATTCAAAACCGAAATTGAACCGTAATTAGCCAAAATCGAACCGAACCGAATAATGATTCGGTTTATTCAGTTAGTTTAGTTGGAATATTTATATTATTTAATGGGTAGGTTCCAAAGATAGAATTGTGGTTAAATTATATTAAAAATTATAATTTTTATACACACATTTATTGTATTCCGTCATAATTTGGACTAGTTGTTAAATTTTCAAAGTTTGGCTTTAAAACACATATATAGAATTGTTGCTTTCGAAATATAGACATTTTAATCACAAAATATGTATAGAATTGAGAGTAGTTATATAATTGTATGTCTTATTCAGTTTTTTATTTTGGACCGAAATTGAAATCTAAAATCGAAACCTAATAAGAAAAATTAGTATTTTCAAAATCGAACAATTTTTTTTTCAAACCGAACCGAATCTCTTATCTGGTTCGGTTTGATTTTTGGTCCAAAATCGAATAATGCCCACCCTAGACTAAATGCCTCAAAAAGATATACAAAATATATAATAGGAGATAAGATAGAAATACACTCAACTCAGGCACTTGTTTGGTGGTCCTCCTGATGCTGACCATAGAGCATAAGGTACGAAAAATCCTCATGCTCTCCTACGAGATATGGCCATACAAAACCAGTAGGATCAACCCTAGATAAAAAGTACCAAAAGAAATCTCTATAATGTAAAGCATATAAAGGAAAGTAGTAAATAAATTTTCGTTCCCCGGCTCTACAGAATCAAAAGTTGTCACTGGACGTGATACCATACAAGCCTGAATTACACTTATATAAGGCAAGCACAAACACGATCGATAAAAAATCTCATAAAATAAAGTATTACAGTGGAAATAAGCAGTGAAGTTGAATAAACACAAGATATACAAATATAATTTTCTTTATTGACAATATTATAACAAAATTACAATGGCTCGAAGACAAAGAAACAATTCGATTATAATCTCTCTCTCTCTCTCTCTCTCAATGCCTCGATGGGATGTTCCAACAATAAGTCTAAATACTTTCAAAATGCGTTTTGAATGATATGATTGCTTGTCTGGTTGTATGCTGCGAGTGGCCTTTGTGCCAACCTGTGCGAACCCTTGAGAGTATCGCTAGTAGCTTGTCCGATTTTCACTAACCCTAAGTTTGGTTGAATGCATCTATTCGAGGGATGCCTTGAACTAGTGCACCATCCAAGACTTAAGAAAAGGTGAAACTCGAGTGCTGAGACTTCGCTATCACTAAGCTGGTTGACGTGTTCACACTAGAAATGTATGTCGAAGGTGCGCACGATCCAGTCTAAGCGATATGCTGATTTTGAAGCTTGTGCAAGTGAAGATCCAAATAAACAAGTGCAACGACTTGTCTAGGATTGCCTCAACCCTAGATTACTGCTTGTCCTTAGTAAGTCTCGAGGACGAGACTTTTTCTAAGTTGGGTAGGATGTAACACCCCATTCCGTTCAAGCGGACTGCCGTCTCAATCGGCAATCGTGCAGCTGTCCCGACCCGCTTTGCCTCGATCAAGAAGCAAAGGATATCCAGACTTGCCCCTACAGGAATCCGGCTTGGACTTTCAGAGGCTCGCTCAGACGTATCGCTCTACCGAGGCGAATCATCGCTAAGGTGGGTGGCTACGGTGAACTTGTCTTTGCTTAGCCAGCACACATAAAATCTGGAATGTTTATGCTAGTCGCTAGGTGAATCACCCCCTGCATGCTAATAAATCCAACGCACCTAGCTAAGGGAATAATCCCAACTCATATTGCTTGCTAGAACATGGAAAAGGAAATACTGCTTATATTCAGACCCTAATATGCTAAGTCCCTTAACGATTTCATCTATCGGACTACCTTCGGGCCCGAGCAACGTGCCTGCTTATGTTCCTTAGAAACGCATGCTTGTCTGTTTGTATATTACCGTATTTTCATCCAAACCCCGGAAGACTACTACGTAGTCGTTCCGTGCCTGAACGAACCTGCAAGTATCCGGGACCGTTTGGTCACCAAGGCAGCCCCGAACCAGGGGAATGCATCAAGACAAGTTATTGTACAGAACCAAGATTCAAGTATCCCGTACACTCGTGTACTCGTGTTCCCGTGCACTCGTGTTCTCGTGTTCTCGTGTTCTAGTGCATGCGTGTTCTCGTGTATCTCGTGTAAATCGTGTTACCTGAGATTGGTTAAATCGTGTTGCCTGAGATTGGTTAACCCTGACTTGTATGTCGCGGACTAGTTCCACGGACGGTCACCGGGGCACTGGGGCCGATCCGGTCCGGATGGAGCTCGTGTGTAGTCTCGTGTGCAGGAAGGATAGCTTACAACGCATCGTATTCGTGTGCCTCGTGTACACGCATAGCATACTATCCTTGTCCTCGACTACGTCCATAATGGCTTTGCCAGCGACCGTGTTCATATAGATAAGTCATCCTCGCTTAGCGGCTATCCGCGTGCGAGATCACTGCATCGCATCAAGAACAACTAAACACCTGAACGATCATGTTAAAACGACCCTCCTGTTTGCATATGCTTGCCTCCTGAATGCTTATACTTGCCCGTGCTTGAATTAACATGTTTGCCTCAATGTTTGCCTTGGATCTTGAGATGCAAGTCTTGTGACATATTTCTTCTCTCTCTCTCTCTCTCTCTCTCTCTCTCTCTCTCTCTCGCATAATAATGATGTTATATACATTATGTCTCATATAATAGAAAAGAAAACATATTCGGTTGCACAGCTCCAAGCGACAACCAAGCTCCGACGCCTTAGCATTGCCCAAGCTACTTCTCACACATACAAAAGATCTAGTGGGGGTCAATACATTATCGTGTACTGGTGAGTGGCCTTTATCTAACTCAACTAAAACTAACATGTTGATTAAGTAAGTGTGGGCAAACATATGTGGTCTTTCTAATCTTGTCTTGAGATAAGTTATAATTCATAAGCATACATGTGTCTATAAGCATAAAATGTCATGCAACAAAGTTGATCTTACCCAATACTTACCATCCTTCCATGTAATAATTATATCAATTGATAAAGTAAAAGAAATATGTCATAAGTGTATCCCTACATCAATTGCTTGCTTTATAAAATATAATATACAACACAATCATCCCTGTAAATATTTTTATAAGCCTGTAATCATATTTATATTAGCATATAGCCTAACTATATGAATGTCACTTACACCACAAGCCATCATGGACCATCACTTCGCTAGATGGTGATTCTTTAAGCGCAGATAGCGAGGCCACTGAAAGTTCTCTAATCATTTGTTCTAGTACGTCAACATAGCTATCATGGGTTCTCTTAGGCTGACACGATCCAAGTGTCCTGATGATCGTTCGAGGAGTCAAAATTTTTGTGTCCAAGTTGTCCATGACCATGCAAATGCGTGAACAGTTAAACTCTAAAATATATGTATGGTACAAAACTTAAGTAACTACACAATATATCTCTTATTCATTACCATATTATTTGAGCCATCGCTCGTATCATTCTTTCTAGTCCAGGGATTACTATATTACTCAATTCCCAGTCCAAGAATTTTACCTTGGCGACCTAATGGTCCCAAAACTTTTCACGTTTCCATTCTTTTGAAACCATAATACTATACTCCACAAGATACATCATCACAACACTATATTCTATTTCTAAAACATAGGATGCGAACTATTCTCCATATGATAACATATCACAAAGGTATAAAACCCATATTTATACAACAAGTTAATAATTCATATGATATGTATCTATATTACACAAGTCTATATCAACAATTAAACAATTCCATGTTATATAACAACAAGTTAGAGAAATAAGAAATAGCCATGCGTTCATCAAACCCGAAAAAACACTATTTCCAGCCTTTGGCACATTAAAATTGTAATTGGCGCATCCGATCTCTATGATAACTATCCACGTAATACGAATCTGAACGTGCGCACACATCATGGTCGACTTCACACGTGTCATGCGCTTATGGTCACGAATTGGTCGTGGCTGACGTCATATAAAGACGAATATATTTTTGGCACAAAAATGTATGCACGTTGGTAACGGTCACTACCAGCTATTATTGAGGGAGAAGATGCGGCTAGGAACGAACTTTGCCGCATGACTCAAATTCTGAGGACGGAATTTTTCTGAGGATACACTTCATATTTTGTTGATAACGGTTACTACCAAAGAACTCTAGCATCACTCAAATTTGACAAAATTGATGGTTAATGGTTAGTTCAGGCTCCACAATTTTTCTAAGGATACACTTCACCTTTACTTTTAGCCGTGATTGATGGTTGATGGTTAGTCCAGGCTTCACTCAAATTCTAAGGACTAACCTTTGTTAATAACAAGTGCTGAAAGTAATTTTTCTGAGGATATACTTCACAACTCTCCCCTCCTTAGAAAAATGACCTGAGGACCTGATTCCCACAAATTAGTATATCGTTGGTATACTGTAGTATACCGATAGTATACCATCGGTATGTCGTTCTAAGTAGGCAAAAAGTTACATGAAAAATAAAGTTCCAAAAATCCAAATACCGTCGGCACAGCCCAATACGCCATCTGTATGCAAGTCAAGATAAATATCCTGAAGTCAGTCAATAATTGTCGGCAGGATCGGTATACCGTCGGTATATTGTAGTACACCATCGGTATGCCAATAGGGTTCACAGAAAAATATCTAGAAATCAAGTCGCCTGGAATCGATTTATCGTCGGTACACTGTAGTATACCGTCGGTATGCCGGTTTGCAAGGATAAACCTGGTTAAAGTCAAGTCAAGTCTAATTTTCGGAATCCAAATCAAATTCTGAAATTTACCAGAACCAAGTCTAACAAGAATTCAAGTCTAGGGTAAGTCTCATATCGTAATATGGACTAAATCTCACGGTCACAACTCCGAAATCGTTTTCGTTATCGAGTTACCAAAAAGGGATAGGACAAAATTCTATCAGAAATCAAAACCGTGACAGTCACTAGGTTAGAAAATATGATACTAACAATAATAGTAAAGCAAGTCTAAGCAAAAGAATAACAACCAAGCTCCAGGAAAGTAAAATGACATAAAGTAAACGAAGTTCACAAAATCGACAAGGTGTACTTGCCTAACGCGAGCTCCAAGCCTAAACCTTCTAGTCCACCACCACGAAGGGGTTCAGAAACCACACTCCAGGTCTCAAGACCACGCTTCCAAGCTCGAAAGAGAAATAAAGAAGAGAGGAGAGAGAAAGAGAAAGAAAGAAAATATCTCAAGTACTATTTATAGAGAAATATCTTAAAAATATCTCGAAAGTGAAACAAATATCTGCCGGAAAGTATACCGTCGGTATGTCGGTTAGGTAGTAAAATTTTAATTATAAGAATTTCTGAGCTACCTTAAGATCCAACAAAATACAATAACTAGCACAAAGTACGTATTCCCATAAAATACGAATACTGTGAGATGAGTCTCACAACTCTTCCCTCCTTAAAAAAATTATGTCCTTAGAATTTTCTCCACAAAATGTGAAGTGTGTCCTTTCAAACAAATCTTGACCTTCAGTATCATTCGGTTCTTGAGAATCTTCTCCCTCTGGTCCAAAATAGACACAACCCTCTCCTCAAATGATAGGTCGGTACCAACGACCAACTAAAAATGATCCAGGATATAACTCGGGTCTGGAATATATCGGCACAAATAAGATACGTGAAAGACGTCATGTACCTCATAAAGCGATGGTGGAAGAACTAGACAATAAGATACGTCTCCAACTCGCTCGAGAATATCGAACGTGCCTATATATCTGGGATTAAGCTTTTTCTGTACACCAAATATGATAACTCCACAAGTAGGCAAAATCCTTAGAAATACATGGTCGCCGACAGAGAACTCAAGATGACAATGGTGCTGATCTACCCAATGACGCTTGCAATTCTAAGCCACTCTGAGATACTCTCTGATCTGTCTGATCACTCTAACCAACTGAGCAATCATCTCTGGACCAAGCATCTGCCTCTCGCTAATGCCATCCCAAGCTAACGGTAATCTGCATCTCTATAAAGCCTCGAAGGGTGCCATCTGAATGCTCACCTGGAAGCTGTTGTTATAGGAGAACTCTACTAAATGCAAGTGATCCTCCTAAGATCCACCGAAGTCAAGTGTACAAGTTCGAAGCATATCCTTCAAAGTCTGAATAGTATGCTCCGACTGTTTGTCTATCTGGGATGGTAGGCTGAACTAAACTTTAACCTAGTACCCAGACTCTGCTGTATGCTCTGCCAGAAATAAGATATGAACCGCGAATCTTTATCCGAGACTATGATAACTGGAACACCATACAATCTGACTATCTTCCTCATGTACATCTCAGCTAGCTGCTCCTCTCCTGCTCAAGGCATCTGCTATGACATTGCCCTTCCCTGGATGATACTGAAGGTCAAGATCGTAGTCCGATAATAACTCGAGCCACCTCCTCTGACGCATATTGAGTTTCTTCTTTGTGAGCACATACCTCAAGCTCTTGTGGTCTGTGAAGATCTTTACTCGATCACCATAAAAGTAATGCCTCCAGATCTTAAGTGCAAATACTACTGCTGCCAACTCAAGATCATGCATCGGATAACTCTTCTCATGGTCTCAAAGCTTCCGAGAGACATAAGTTATCACTCTGCCATGCTGCATAAGGACACACCCTAGTCCCACTCTTGAAGTATCACAATACACTGAGAACCCACCTGGTCCCACATGAAGTATCAGAATAGGAGCCGAAATCAAACTTCACTTGAGCTTCTCGAAAAAAGTCTCACAAGCATCTGATCACTCAAAGTGCACATCCTTACACGTCAGCCATGTCAAAGGTACGAAGATCATAGCAAAGTCTGCAATAAACCGTCTGTAGTAGCCTGCTAGACCTAGGAAACTGTGCACATCTGAAGTTGTACGGAGTACTGGCCAACTTTCAATAGCCTCCACCTTCTTGGGATCCACCTCGACTCCTCCACCAGAAATGATATCCTAAACTTTTTTTGTACTTAGAAATTACATATTATATAACAAGAAGTTAGAGAAACGAGAAATAGCCATGCTTGCATCAAACCCAAAAAATACTATTTCTAGCCTTTGGCATATTAAAATTGTAATTGGTGCGCCCGATCTCTATGATAACCGTCCATACAATACGAATCTGAACGTGCACACACATCACGTTCGACTTGACATGTTTCATGCACTTATGGTCATGGTTGACGTTATGTAAAGACGGATACATTGGTTGACGTCATGCAAAGACGAATATATTTTTGGCACAAAAATGTGCGCACGTTGGTAACGGTCACTACCAACTGTTATTGAGGGAGAAGATACGGCTAGGAACAAACTTAGTCACATGACTCATCTGTTGCATATTGTAGTGTCTCGCTCCGCGTTAGCACTATGTAACAAGAGATATCAGTTTACTGGCTCGAGAAGAAGCCTTCATGAAAATCTTATTGTTGAAATAGAAGACGATTAATCTTGGTGACTGGGCATAATTGTATTCTATGATTCTTTCACACCTAATAAGAATATGGTTTTATAATTGTTGGTTGGTAAGAAGATTAATGTTCTTAAGAAGAATGCTAGAACATGACCATGTATGCTTAATAAGAGAACTTATATGCTTTTCAATGAAAGAACCCTTGCCATGCTAAGTCAAGAAAGGAATATTGAATGCTAAGTAACATTGTCACTGCTATTGAACGAACCGCTGGTATACTAATAAACAAGAGTAAAATAATGATCGTATGTCCCTATTGTATGCTAAAAAAAGAGTAGAAATACATGTTTAGTTAAAAAAGAAAGAATAACTGTTGCCATGCTTGTATGATAGAAGACAAGTACATGTTTTCGTTGTCGTACTGCAAAAGATAAAATTTTATGAATAACTCGTGCTGTGGCAAAGAGATCTGGCATGAATAAGAGATTGTGTCTTGTTCGTGCAGTGATAAGAGACTAATAGTGCACCCTGAGGTTCGGTCCTTATGATCTAGTGGGGTATGCTATTAAAAGAGAAATACAGTAATACTACACCCTGAGGTACGATCCTTGAGATCTAGTGGGGTGCAGCTATTAGATAAGTAAAAAGAAGATGAAAAAGTATGCTTGTGTTCAGAACTGTGCATTGTGATATTTTATCTGATAGAAGTTCATGTCTTGCATTGGCATCGAACAACTTGTGCATAAGGTAATAGTCTCTCGACGATTCCTGGGGCACTGGAAATTGGTCGGTCCGGAAGAGATTGTAATAGCACCCTGAGGTACGGTCCTTGAGATCTAGTGGGGTATTGTGGCCATTACTTCAGAGTGGAACCCTTTGCCATAGCTGCTAGTGTTCGTGTATGTTGGGGTAAGATGCTGCAGCAGAGTCACAACTCCTAACTATAGTGCCCCGCTCCGCGTAGGCACTATGTACAAATGATATCACTTTGCTTGTTTGATCGGGAACTCTCCAAGAATCAGAGAATGCAGTTCTGCCCACTCACTTAGATCAATCGTCTTGTGGTTCGATCGGGAACTCTCTGACAAGTCTTTTGTACGTGCAAGCAAAGTGATATCACTTGTACATAGTGCCTACGCGGAGTAGGGCACTATACTAACATTCATCCGTACTAGTGCAGAGCTGAACCTTGAGTTACCGTTGCTAATTCATGAGGAAAAATACTCATGGACCATCATGTAGTTAGGTAGCATGCTAGGTGCAACCTTCTTGCATGCCTAACCGATAGATGCCAAGTCCCTTATGAGTATTGATATATGCAAATTGTAGCTAACTTTTATATCTGTTGCAGGGATAACCGTCCGACGAAAGGTAAGAATCACTGTATAAGTGATGACCATTATATTATGTTCCTATACATGATATTCCTAAGAATAATCTGGATTTCCCTAAATGTTGTCGTCTTGAGAAATGTTGCCAGTTGTTCATGAATAAAAGTTGCCTCTTGAGAAATAATTGTATCATGCTCATAGAAAAGAATGAATAAATGAATACTGATGCTTGTCCTTAAGTTAATGAATATGGCTTACGATACGCTGCGCACATCAATATAGAAATAAAATAAATATCGTTCATGAACTGTCCCTACTATATGCTTGAAAATGAATATGGAAGCTGATTTCAAAGGTGTTTTCAAAAAAGTGTAAACAGACTATGATCTTGTACAACATGAAATAAACATAGGTAAAAGTAGCAAGATCACTAATAATGCAATATTTTTTTACATGATTACTTAGTGATGGTTTTAGAGAGTGTTGCTTTTGTTCGTTGCTTTTATACTCACCAGTGCTTTCCCCAAAGTGCTGACCCCCACCAGTTTGTTTGCAGATACTGGGTGTTCTATTGGATTGTCTGAAGAGATAGTAGATCCTCATCCTCATGAGCCAAAAATTAGAAGATGCCTTAAGATGCATTATGAATCTTTAAGATATTTTATGTATAAAAGGGATATAATGAATGGAACGATATCATTATATTCTATATAGCTCAAGAGAGATGCAAGCCATTTAGCAATGTAATGACAGCCTTGTAATCATTTTAAATATATCGATAAAGAGAATTATTCCTTATACCATTATATTCATTCATTTTTTGTCATTATGTCGCTACTACTTACTCTGAATAGCATATTTTGTTATTGTACATGTCTTAGTCTTGTGCAAGTGCAACTTAGGCTTGTACGACATCATGCCCAGTGGTGACTTTCGGTCCTCCGGGATCAGGATGTGATAAAGTGGTATCAGAGCAACTCGATCCTTTAGCCATTCTGTTGCTTCGCTTCAACTCAGAGGTGTCTCCTTAATCGAAACTCCTTGTCACTTGATATCGTTGCTGCAATGAGCGTTCTATACAATAAATTCATAAATTTTCTCAAAGATGTAGACAAAACTTTTCTGGATTATTTTATTTCTTAAGAGATGTGATTTATTATTGCTAGAGTTTTATCGATTAATGATGGCGAGGGATGAGGACTATCGCTCCTCTGGATATCGTAAGTTTTACCTTAAGTTTTGAGGACGAAACATTTTCTTGATGGATAATTATGTAGTGCCCCGCTCCGCATTGCTACTATGTAACAAGAGATATCAGTTTGCTGGCTCGAGAAGAAGCCTTCACGAAGATCTTCTTGTTGAAACAGAAGACGATTGATGTTAGTGAGTGGACAAATCTGCATTCTTTGATTCTTTCATGCCTAATAAGAATCTAATTTTATAATTGTTGGTTGCTAAGAAGATTAATGTTCTTAAGAAGAATGCTAGAACATGACCTTGTATTCTTAATAAGAGAACTTGTATGCTTGTCAATAAAAGAACCCTTGCCATGCTAAGTCAAGAAAGGAATATTACCTGCTAAGTAACACTATCACTACTATTGAACGAACCGCTGTCAGCTAATAAACAAGAGTAAAATAATGATTGTATGTCCCTATCGTATGCTAAAAAAAGAGTAGAACTACATGTTTAGTTAAAAGAGAAAGAATAACTGTTGCCATGCTTATATAATAGAAGACTTCTTACATGTTTTTGTTGTCGTACTGCAAAATATATAATTTTATGAATAACTCGTGTTCCGGCAAAGAGATCTGGCATAAATAAGAGATGGCGGCTTGTCCACGCAGTGATAAGAGACTAATAGTGCACCATGAGGTACGGTCCTTGTGATCTAGTAGGGTGTGCTATTTGAAGAGAAATTTACTAATATTGTAACCTGAGGTACGGTTCTTGAGATCTAGTCGGGTGCAGCTATTAGATAAGTAAAGAGAAAATGGAAAAGTATGCTTGTGTTCAGAATCTGCACTGTGATATTTTATCTGATAGAAGTTCTGTCTTGCATTGGCCTCGAAAAACTTGTGCACAAGGTAATTGTGAGACTCGTCTCACTGTTATAGTATACACACCCGATATACGCATATAATACGTGTATAACTTGCTTTATATTTAATTGCTTACTTTATTCTTTATGCCATTCATGCATTGTCTTGGTTATTTTTGCAAAGTTTTCTTTAGTTGCATGCTTTGGATCATTGGTCCCTTAGTTTACTTGGTGTGTAGTTGTGATGAACCCAGGTGAGGGGGCATGGATCATGATCCAATGGCCACAAATCAATCCCTTGGCTATATAAGCCCCACCTTTCTCTTTCTGTCACTTTTCTTTTTCTTTTATTTATCTTTCCTTCTTTACTTCTTTCCCAGCCGAGAGCAGCCGATCTTAGCCTTGGCCGTGGGTGACCTTAGTAATGTTTGTGTAGGCTAGAACTTGACCATAGAAAAGTATATCTTGCCAACCGAAGGGAACAACCATGGATTGTGCTTTAATTTTTAGTGTAACTTATTTTAATTATTTGATCAATTTTATTTTTGAGTATGTTTGATAATAAAAGAAAGAAATTGAAACTAGGTTTATACGAAAATCCTTTCTTTGTTTACAAACAAGAAAAAGAAGTACAATTAATCCTATACGAGGATGTTAGGTACAAAAATTTGATTCTGGGGAAATATTGCTATAGGAGTCTGATCTGCGGTCGATCACTTTGTCCCTTGGACCACACGATGACGAAGAAGTGCTGTAGAAGACGAAAAAAAGCTTTAAAGACTGCAGGAGGGATTGAACTCTCGTTGCCAAAGTAGTCAATCAACACTCTCTGGATGTACTTTCTCTTCTCCCTTGAATTCGACCTTTGTCTGTGACTCCTCAATTCTCTCCACCTTTCTTCCACCTTGGACCTCCGTGGCCGGAGGTCTCTATTTATAGAGTACAGCTACAGTCGGCGTAGAAACCGAACAGCGGAGAGAGCTGCACCTTTTACGCGGCGGTTATAATAACTGCTACCCACGTATGAATGATCTCCTGAATCTGCATGTGACGCGTGTCCCATTATGAGGTAACACATATAATCGCTCATCGAAGATCACAGCATGCAAGCCACGTAGGTAACTTCCCCTCACGTAGAGAAGGTTGGTATGAAAGCCAAATAACTATCACGTTGGCGTAAAAGCCAAATAGTTATCTTGTTGGCGTAGAAGCCAAATAGCTGTCTGGTTGGCGTAGAAGCCAAATAGCTGTCATGTTGACATAGAAGCCAAATAGCTGTCTTGTTGGCGTAGAAGCCAAATAGCTGTCTTGTTGGCGTAGAAGCCAAATTCTGCGTAAAGCTTGATGCTGCATGGATAGGTAACCAGCGTAAAGATAACCAATTATCCTTCTTTGACTGAGGACTTGAGCGTATTCTGGGCCAAATAGCCTTATCACACACCTTTGCAAATATAGCCTGAGTTGGCATATTTCGAGGAGGTAGCATACGACGTACTCCTATAGCTGAAAATAGCCAGGTTGGCGTATTTCGAGGAGATAGCATACGGCGTACTCCTATAGCTGAAAATAGCCTGGTTGGCGTAACGTGCAGGGATGGTGATGTGAGCGTATTAGCCCTAATTATAGCTCTCCCAGTCTTTAAAAGTAGAACCAAATATCGTGCACTAAATGCAGAGATCTGCCCCCATCTCGCGCATTAACTGCAGAGACGTGCCTCGAGTTCTGTACGAAGAACAGCTTTTGACGTGGCGATTGGTTTCGTCTCATCCTGAGCGTAAAAGCTCATATTTGCCTGTGTAAAATAGGCAGCGTATTCCTGGAATGTGTAAACGATGTCTTATATCAAGGATTATGTCACTAAATGATAGTCTGGGGCTCTGTGCAGAATTATCATAACAGCCGTCCTCTCGATCGTCGTGCAGTAATCTTTGTTAGGAGTCAGGTTCACTGCTTTGTTTGGCAGGTTCATTCGAGGAATACGAAGAGTTCCTCGTACAACTTCCCGCTGCATTAAAAGCAGACATGTTTTACGCCGAAGTGGCGATGTAGCAACCTTTTTACGCCGAAGCAGTCTGGAAGTACTGCTTTACGCGGGTTATTCTGGAGCTATGTTTTACGCCGAATAGCGTTGAAGCTCTGTTGTACGCCGATGGCTCTGAAGTCATGTTTTACGCCACACTATGCTGGAGCTCTGTTTTATGCGGGCTTCCTGCATATTGAGGGTTTTACGCGTATGATTTCCCAGCATATTTTTCATGCTTCTACAGAGTAACACTTAGAACTTGTCTTAATGATGATTTTGTTTTCCTTGAATTGGATTGGACGTGATTGCTAATGGTAGCAAGCCGTAGGACATGATTGGACGTGATTGCTCGAATTTTTAGTCCAATCCTGTTTTACTTCATCTAGTCACTGATCATAAGTAATAACCTGAGCACTGATTCCTAGTACTTCCTGATCTTGACTCCAGAACTGATAACTTTTAGATTCTACCTGCTACTTCACCACTTTCCTTATGCTATTGTTCTTGTTTTGTCTGCATACTGGGTTTTTTTTAGTTCCTAAAATTGGCTCCATTGTGGTACCTTACTATTTTGGGGTCTGACCCCACTGGTTTTGTTTGGCCAAATTTTGGAGCATGATCGCAGGATCTTCCAATGACTATATCAAAAACTAAAATAAGAGAGGAGGACGAAACTCCAATATAAAATAAGATGATGATAGAAGAGTATCAATTAAGAGATCTGTCGCTAGAGAGAATCAAAGATGCTCAGAAGGTAAGACCTCTTCGGCAGAAAATAATGCGTCAGGTCCTGGCCTGTACTCCTGCGGATATTCCTGATCGTCTATACCTGGCAAAGGGACCAGGTCCTCAGAGGGACATAACATGATACAGAAAATAGTATGTCAATTGAATACAGTAAAATATGCATAAAGAATAGACACAAAATATACAAGTACGCTGTGCTAGACAATCTATATAAAAATGCATAATGAGGATAACTTTTCAACGTATAGGCAGGTGTAGGCTACTCTAATACACGCACTATCTCATAACTCATGAATACTCAAACGTACATGTACCATTAATCGACATACCTCGAGGGTAGCAACCATCGTATCACCAAATCGACATACCTCGAGGGTAGCGACCATCGCGATACAAATACCGTAGTGCGTCCAGTTACTACAGTTTACCAAAGTGGGTAGCCCATACGCCTACTGACTGTCCTTCCCTCCCATGATACTATGTGTCAAGTGTGTGTCAACATATATAATATATAATTATGACTGAAAGAAAATTCATATAATGAATATATGAAAATATGACAAGCATGTAAAGTACTGTAAGCAATTTGGCAAGGTATACTTGCCTGGCAAGCAATCTGCGTAGTGTAAGCGTCCAGACGTCAAGCACATGAGATCACAAATAATGGCCTCCGAATGAACATCTCTGGATGCTGAAATAAATATTACCAACATTTCCGAAATCAGCGAGATAGCTAGAAAATACTACCCTTTCATCCAATTTGAACAAAGGGGCAAACATATAATTTTGGCCAAAGCAGGGTCCACTATGGGCTACTTTGTACCGAAATATGTGCCAGAGATAAAAGTCCCTAAGTGGGACATATTATAGGTCAAACAAAATCTAAACGTCGATACAAACTCAATACTATGTCCAGTTTTGGAGTCCGGTGAGCCGATCACAAATTCGCCCTTTAAGTCAAACTCGTGGGGCCCGCAAATTGGCAGCTCGGTCAACTATCTCGGAATTGTGTAAAACTTGGGTTACAGGACCAGCATGATACCATGAATCCAATGATGTAAGTTTCATCATATTTCGACGAGCGTACACAAAGTAGGGTGGTTGTTTGCAAAAGTCACAATACATAAACTTTTACGGATACGGGTTGATTTTGACGCGCACACACGTCCGAATCAACTTTCGTGAAAGCCCATACGTGAGGATATACCATACGCGACTTTTGATACAGTTGATATGCGATGAGGCAGTTCCGTTTGGAGGGACGCACTCCGTATCACAGAATTTTAGTTTTGAAATACCAAGTTTTTGGTCGTTTTGGAGGCCGAATAATTTAACAAATAAAACAAACTAATAAAAACTAAAAGAAAAGTAAAATTCTTGGTTATATTGAAAATAAAATCTTTTAATTAGATTTTGAAAATATTAAATGAGTTGGTGGCAAATTGGGCATGAACATGGGGGGTTGGGTCGAATTTCTGGACTGTTTTTGGACAATTTTTTGGCCGACTTCCGGTCAATTTTTGATCAATCCAGGGCACGAAAACTCGTCCCGCTTGGAGAAAATCCTAGAGGGTTAGGTTGTGAATGTGTATGGACAAACCTCTAACAAAAAAATAAGAGATGAGAAAGATATATTACCATAAAGAGAGGGACTCGGGGCTGTGCTGCTGCACTATACACGCGCGCGGGCGGCCCGCGGCTGCTGCGGATGCGGTCGCCGGCATCGGGGGGTCGGCCATGAGGGGGTATCGTTGAGGGTGGCGCAGGAGGAAGGGGATTAGGGTTAGGGTTTGATGGTTTTTATATATATATATATATATATATATATATATATAGACAGGGAGAGAGGGAGTCTGGGTTCCGCGGGTGGGTAGGTTTAAGAATTGGGTTAAGGTTTAGGTTTTTATATTTTCTTTCTTTTCTTTTCTTTTTCTTTTTTTATTAATAACTATATATATATATATATATATATATATATATATATATATATATATATATATATATATTTACATATATAGATGAGGTTATAAAAAATCTAAAAAAAAAATATTTGCACAAAAAATAAATTCTAAAAAATCTATCACCCTTTAACAAGACTCAAAAAATAAAAAAATTCATTTTGTGAAATTGTTCTAAATGAGTATTTATATAAGTAAATTAATCAATAAAATTTATTTTCTAATTAACTATGAAAATACTCTAAAGAAATTCAATAATTTTATAAAAATTCTTCAAATAAAATTTAAAAATTTAGGGGGTTTACACCAGGAGCACCCGGGGCCATGAGTGGCTTTCTCTTTTATCACCCCCTTGATCTTTTATAATTATTCTTTTGAGGTATTTGGCCACCGAGCACGTATTTAGCTAATATTTTGGGACTTGACATTCTAGCCTGCGTGCCTGTATGTAAAGCATATTTTATACTATAGCTAGAGCTAATCATGTAATATTGTACTCTTGCTAGTTCTTTATTTATAACTAGCTTCATGATCATCGGTGTATGTATATTTTGGGATGCCTTACTATTATATGTTTGGTGATCATACATCTTGTAACTTGTTGCTTGCTTGAGATTGAGACACCTAGGATTCTTGACTCAGGAATGACCGTTGGATTATAGAGTAAACCCTCACATGTTTAGACAACTTTGACCGTATCTCGGGGTATAAAGTACTCTGGTATACGTAGCTGCCTTTGTTTGCCATCGCTCTCCAGTGGTTCTGGGATATGACAGTAATAGTCTCTCGACGATTCCTGGGGCACTAAGAATTGGTCGGTCCGGAAGAGATTATAATAGTACCCTGAGGTACGGTCCTTGAGATCTAGTGGGGTGTTGTGTCCATTAGTACAAAGCAAAATCGTGCGTCACATCTGATAGTGTTTGTGTATATTGGGTTAAGATGTTGTAGCAGAGCCACAACTCCTAACATTCATGCGTACTAGTGCAGAGCTGAATCTTGAGTCACCACTGCTAATTCATGGGGAAGAACACTCATGGGCCCTCATGTAGTTAGGTAGCATACTAGGTACAACCTTCTTGCAAGCCTAACAGATAGATGCTAAGTCCCTTAAGATATAGATGCCAAGTCCCTTGAGATATAGATGCAAAGTCCCTTAAGAGTATTGATATATGCAAATTGTAGTTGTATGTCTGTTGCAAGTATAACCATCCGGCGATGGGTAAGAATCACTCGATCAATCCTGTCTCTCCCTTTGATGCAGGACAGCATCCCAATGCCCAAAAAATCCTTGAGGTCCAGCCTCAGCATTTCGGGATTGGGTCCAAAATATTTTAAAATGAGGAACCTCAGATCCAGCCAGTACCTCCCGTACAACGAGTACCTAATGTAGGAGGGGACAATATTATGCTAATTGGTATCCTTCAAGAATTTTTGGCATCTCAAGGATGTCAGGATGACACTCTCACTCGGTCAGTACAAGAGGGTTTAAAAAAAGGCGGACCTCGTGCCAACAACTTGGCAAGAAACTTCAAGCGCCTCCAACCCTCGTATTTCTATGGCACCGAGGATTCGATGACATCGGACGCTTGGCTTCAGGACACTGAGGCTATTCTAAAGGCATTTGGAGTTTCAGCTAGAGAGCAAGTATCGATTGTTCGACTGCAGTTGCTAGACTTGGCCCGAGACTGGTGGGCAGCACAGATAATTTCACTAATAGTACCCATCCCTTGGGCTGTCTTCAGTGAAAGGTTTCAGATCAGATACTTTGACGCGATATCATGTTATGACTTGCATAATAGATTTAACAACTTGAAGCAGATGGGAAGGACTATTGATGGCTATGCGAGAGAGTTATGTAGACTTAGTCAATTTGCTTTCACCTTGGTGGCAACCGAATTAGATCGAGAAAGGAGGTTCCAGCAGGGACTTCACCTAGAAATTATCTTGGCAGTAGAACAATATGAGTTCCAGAATTTTGATGCTGTATTAAGAGCAGCAAGGAGGCATGCGTATACCTCCCAGAGAATCATGTACAAGACTAAAGGGAAAAAATGACCCACACCTCAGGAGGTTCTTACACCCAGTCTTCAGCACCAGCCTTGGCAGTCAGGACTTTAACTATTGGATCTCTGAGGAATCTAGTTTCAACAACCTTAGATCAACAAACAACCTTGACTTGAACTCTATAGCAAATGACACCTTCCTCAGTAGGGTGTTCTCATTGTGGGAAACCAGGACACGTAGTCTCAGAGTATTATAGAGCACAAGGGTTGTGCTTAGCATGTGGAGCACCAAGCTACATAGTGGGATATTGCCCATACAGAGCTAGTTCATAGTCATCTTCCCCGACAGGACCACAGTACAGGGCTCCAGTGTCGGTTCAATAATACACAGGGTCATAGGCCTTTGTCGACCCAATCTCAAGTATTCCAGCAACAGAGGCCACATCAGTATGGGCAAAACCAAGATCAAGTACAAGCCAGACAAGGAGGTCCGTAGCAAAGAGGACCAGCACATAGAGGACGATATTAGGCGATGGCACTCACTATGGAAGAGCAGTTAGCTTCAGGTAAAGTTATGGCAGGTACCATTCTCGTCAACTCTCATTCAGCTTCAGTATTATTTGATTCTGGTGCATCATATTCTTTTATGTCTGTACGATTTGCGATACGAGTTGAATTAGAACCCATATCATTGTTAGTAAGACTCAATATACTTACTGGTAATAATATCATGACAGTCTATAGATTTTATGCTTCATGTCGAGTCGTAGTGTGTGGGCAAAAGTTTTTTGCTAGATTGATAGAATTTTATATAGGAGATTATAACATCATACTAAGCATAGATTGGTTGAGTGTCCGATATACGACGATAGTTTGCCATAATGGCAAGGTTATCTTTTATATCCCTGGTGAGAAGGAATTCTCCTTTTCAAGAGGAGAGGCAAAATCTCTACCAGCAATCATGAGAATGACAGTAATAAAAGAAGTACAATTGCCTGGAGTAGTCAATGAGTTTCCAGAAGAGCTTCCAGGCATGCCACCAGAAAGGGAGATCGAGTTTACTATTGATCTACTTCCAGGAACAACACTAGTGTCAGAGAGAGTCTACATGATGGCACCTTCAGAGTTTGAAGTCTTGTACTGGATGATAGAAGAATTGAGAACTAATGGATTCATTCGTTCTAGTGGATCATCTTGGAGGGTCCCAATGCTACTTGTGAAGAAGAAGGATGGAACGTCATGATTATGTGTTGATTATTGTACCCTCAACGTAGTAACCATTAAGAACAAGTATCCCTTGCCAAGGATCGATGACTTCTTCTATCAGCTTAGTAGAGAAACAATATTTTTCAAGATTGATTTGAGGTCGGGATATCATCAGATCAGAGTTAGAGAGTAGGATATACCCAAGAAGTCATTCATATTAAGATAAGGACATTAAAAGTTTCTAGTAATGCCCTTTGGAGCAACCAATGTGCCACCAGTGTTTATAGATCTCATGAACCATATTTTTATGCCATACTTGGACAAGTTTATGATAGTGTTCATTGACGACATCTTGGTGTACAATCAAAGTGAATGAGAGCACAAGCAACATCTTTGTGCAGTTCTTCAAGTCCTTAGAGAACATAAGTTATATGCAAAGTTCAGCAAGTACAAGTTTTGGCTTGATCATATTTCATACTTAGGACATTATTGCTAAAGTACGAGTTAAAGTGGATACCCAGAAGATAAAAGCTGTTGAGACATGGCTAGTACCAAGCCCGATCTCTTACAGGAATCGGCCGTCCCCGCTAGGTGAGAATTATCGCGCCAACGCTCCGGTAGGATGATCGTTCCTATCTGGACTTGATGCCGCACGAGCACAAGCTGCACCCGTGTAAGGCCACAAAATTGCACAAATAGTCCGAATATAGCAGAATAAGAAACGAATAGGCAATTGGTAACAAGTTCACAAAGTCGTCATAGCGGAAGCCTTGAAATGAACATAAGTATTGATATAAAATAAGCACTTTATTGATATTGAATCAGTATTACAAGCGACGCTAGGATGAGATTATAAGTCACTTAAGTCCTCTCTCTTGAAACAATAAAAGCATGAAAAATGGCTACAATTATGGAATGATACATAGGCGATGTTCTAACATTATGTCTTGTATATGTGCTTCAGTTCCGGACACAACGCTCCAAGGCTCTAGAGCAAACTCTACGCCTTAGCACACATGAAGGGATTTTCGTACCGAACGAGATTCTCCTGCACCCTGCAAGCAATCTGGTGGGTTATTAGTACATGAATGCATTAGTAGGGAGGCTTCTCGCCCGCTCGATAAATCTAAACAAGTTATATAGGTTTCGTGCACCATCTATTAAGTTGTCTTTCTAGACTTGGTTAGGATCAGTTTTATGGCATAATGAAAAGCCTAACTCATGTGGCATTGCATCGTGCGATATAAGTAAAACACGGTAAAACTTACCAACTTACCATCTATCCTTCCCTATCCAAGGTAAACCAAGTTAAACTAAGCACGAGTATATATAATGAAATCCATATAAATCGCATAAGCAAAAATAGTGTCACGAGCGACATTCTGACTCAGGTATACGAGTTACACGATACTCAGGTATGTTGTAGAAGATGTTCAAGTGTTCAAATATGTACAAGTATGCACAAATGTCTAATACTCATATTAGTTCAGGTGTTACAAATTACTCGATGCGATGCAATGACTCACACGTGGATTCCCGCTAAGCGATGATGACTTATCTATATGAACAGGAGGGTCGCTGGCGCTTAAAGCCATTTGGACAAGTCTCTTGACGGAGATAGGTAAAGCGCTAAAAACTCGAGGTGCACACCATCCCACCAGAACAGGAGAGACCCAAACTCTTTTGACGGTGATGATATAGCGCTAAAAACTTGAGGCACAAACACCATTCCGCCAAAGCTCCAGGAGTCCCTATATAATTTCTTCCAGGCCGATATGATCCCGGTGCCCCAGCGATCGTCCGAGGAATCCACGATACATCGTGCATGAGTTGTCCGCGACTATGCAAGTCTTGGGTCTTTCTAGATTCACGACATGACATGATTCAATCTTGATTTACTTATCCATTGGATGATGTGTAGTCTCTTGGACGGAGATAGGTGTAGCAATAAGTACTTGAAGTGCATACACCATCTCGCGAGAGAGACTACCAAGGAACCGAATACCTGAATGAGTCTTGCTCCACGAGCTGTAATTCTTGCTTTTTGACATGATGCAATCCCTTAATTCGGGAAATGCCTTGGCGACCTAACGGTCTCGTATACTTACAGGTTCATATTGCACATAAAGACCATTTAATAGTCTTCTGGCTAACTAGATGCATGCACTATATTTATAGTGTTACAGGATCGCGGCATAAACTATGTGACAAGCATTGAAATAAGGCAAATGAGTACAAGTTACAATATAAGCAGGCAATCATTGCATTTGTTTGAAACATAAGCATAAGGAAACATACTGTATAGTCTACTTTAGAACATAAGCCTTTACATTAGACGGGTCTAAGGGGTAGCGCGAGGAGTGAAACCGTAGATGGGCATATCAAACGACATAATCCATAAGGCGAGCAGTGTAAACAAGTGAAAAAGTGTACTACGAAGAGTATATAATGATCTTACTAGAGGCATTAGCAGAGTCTACTTGCACGAAGCTAAGGTAGCATGCGAGGGTGCAACTATAAGCCAAATTTTATTTCCATGTTCTAATACAAGCAATACAAGATGGGATTATTTCCTTAGCTAGGCGCGTTATATTCTTTATTAGCATGCAAGGGGTGATTCACCTAGCTACTAGCATGTATCGTCCATATTTTAAATGTGCAGGCTAAGCAAAGACAAGTTCATCGTAGCTACCCACCTTAGAGATATTTTGCCTCAGTCGAGCGATACTCTGAGCGAGCCTTTGAAAGTATAAGTCTAAACTCCTGAAGGTCCAAGTCTGAAATCATTTTCCTCAAGCGAGTCTTTTCGCAGAGCAAAGTGGGTCAGGTTTTTCACTTGTGCCATTTTCATTGGCTCTCCGTTTGAGTAGAATGGGTCATTACATTATACATCACTCAGAACAAGTATCGTCCTCGAGACTTCATAGCACAAACTGCTCTATCGTATATTATCGAATCTATCTACCGCTCTATCGTATATTATATAATCTATCTCAAACATAACAATCAGTGATGCGTGTGTGCAGGGTCTGTCTCATTAAATGACTCTATTATTCAATCCAAGCTCTGACTCGGTCTTAATTGTGCCTTAGCACGGAATATATCGCTTAACGCGGGGTACAGTATAATCCACCTTGAATGATTATCTAAGGCTGAGGAAAACTTATCCAAATCATTATACTCTTCCATATGAATCTAACATATTCACTTGCACTAGCATTCGAGATCATCATATCGCGATTCTGGATCGTGCACATATTTAAGGCATCCCTCAAACATATGTATGCCAACCAACTTACCGATAGCGAAGTCTTTACACTCAAGTTTAACATATCACATCATGAACACGTTTAAGGCATCCCTCAAATATATGCATTCAAGCAAACTTAATGGTAGTGAAGTTGGACAAGCCACTTGCGAAAATCTTAAGGGTTCTCGTCTTACAAATTACGATGATACCTCCAACAGGGTCAATAAAATCCAAGTTATTCCAATCCCACTCAAACTAAGTATTGCACTACCGTCAAGCATGATCTATTCAATCTACCGACTAGCATCCATGTCCTATTGTCTATTCTATTCGTGTCAAACATAGCACACACTTACCATTCCAAGTCTAACTTTAAGTCTTGCTACCCCAGTTATATGGCTTGCTCAAGCAATACTCTAAGGTCAGTTACACAAGTTATATCACTCGGTATAGGGTCGTCTGCCTAATTACTAGGTCAGCTCAAAAGGTCATAGGTACAGTTCATGTTCATGACTCATCGTGCAAATTTGTTGCACGATGCTCATCCCAATTCCTAAGGCCAAACTATTGCTCTTTCGTTCAGGTTATTCTACCAAAGCTTATTTTACTCAGATTTCTAAACATCAAGCACAAATTATCCTACACATAGTAACACGTTTGTTTTATATGGTACAAGTTCGTTCAGTCAAATCCATGATATATCCATATTGTACGTCAAGCCTAGCAATTCGCATAGTCTATCTCCTCAAACATGTTTGATAGAACCCATATATCCATTCTAAGTCTAGACCACCAAGCCATAATTTAATTCTAAATCTTCGATCTCAATCATAACTAGTTTAGATTAGACCTAACTAGTTTAGATTAGACCCATGAACCAATATTTATAATTAGTTAGAATTGAGCCCAATTAGAAGCCCATTCATTAGGAGGGTAATTAGTTTAATTAAAACTATTAGACTAGAACCTTCCCTCCTTAATTATTTCTTTATGAGAGGCCCCAAGAGGTATAATAGACATTACATAGTAGCTTGAGGGAGGGGCTAAGGGGGCCGGCCACATAAAGAGGGAGGAAAGTTTCTCTCTCCTCTTTTCATTTTAAATCTAGATCTAGAATTTCTCTCAACTAAATTCCTTCATTCCCACATCAATTCCCTACCAAATTTTATCCCAATTCCCTCCCAAATCACTATTGAAGGCTAGTAGAGCAAGAATCTAGAAGGAGAAAGTAAAGATCTATAAAGAAGAGCAAGGATCTACAAGTTGAAGGCTAATCTCATCAAATTTGGAGGTTGCATTAGGAATTCATCTCCCAATACGTATAGTTCAGTTTTCCCCCCTTTAATTAGGTTCTAAATCTGTGTATTAATTATTAAAAACTATTCCATATGATAAGGCTACCCATAGGAATTGGAATTATGTTCATAGGAGGCCAATGGTGAAAGATATGGTGTATTTTGCGTCAATTTTGGGGGAATTCCGAGATTGACACAAGTTTTGTTTGTCAATTGGTCAATTAGACCAAATTAACATGTGTTTGATTGTTTATGGCTAGTACCGTATCCACAATTGGATACGTATATGTCGTATCCCAATAACTTGGTGATACGTGTTGAATTGGGGGTTTTTCCTCCGACACGGGGCTTTGTGCATATCATATTTTGACACGAACATGTAGATGTGTGTTTGACTCTTCATATTATTCATAAATAGTATTTTAGACTTGCTCGTGTCCTTCAGGGCTTTGTGCAACAAATACAGCAGCTGCAACAACACCATCATGCAGCAAACTGTTTCAACAACAGTAGGATTCGGTGAATAGCACATAGCAGCATGTACCAGCAGTAACAGCAACTTCCAGGTATCAGTTAGCTAGTTAGGTATTTTAGTTTGTTAGTTAGTTTAGTTAGTCAACTAGTAGTAGTTATTGATAGTTAGCTAGTTTAATAATTTATTAGTTAACTAGTTATTTAGTTATCAAGTTAGTAGTATCTAGTTAGCTAGTTATATATTTTTTGTGTATCTCTAAGTTAGATATATACATACCTACTTATGTATCTCTAGGTATGTGTATCTATATAAGTATGGGTATTAATGTTAAGTTAGTATCTACATATTAGTTATATATTTTAGTAATTAGTTGTTTAGCATATAGTTAATATTGGGTATTAGCTATATGAATGAGGATTTGACATTACCTTGAGATACTAAGGTAAGTGTCAAGGTATTGAGGGATATTCAAGGTATTTGGGTTCGAGTATCAAGATAGGGATTTTGTGGTACGATACCGCGTTGGTTCAAATCCAAGGTATCTATTTAACAATTGTAATTATGATTAATATATATGTTATTGCTTGTGTATGCATATATGATATTTCTATATCTAATTGTTGCATATCTTGAGATACGGTATCTTAGTGTGTGTTCATAGTATCTTAGATTTAACTAATGTGGCCTAGTTTTATAGTGTATGAATCCAATATCCTACAGTTAGACTCATGCAACCTAGAAATAGGTAGTTTGACCGATTTGACTTAGAGTTGACCTAGTTTGACTATTTTGACTTAGAAGTAACTTTATGATCTAAAAGTTGACTAGTTTAACTTATTTTTATTTCGAAATCTTGTATTGATATTATATTCCATATCTAGGTCTTCGGGGCACCGTACCAGACATCTGTTATACTATTTGTCGGACTTCAGGTGAGTACATTCTCTGATAGTTTCTTATTTATGATATCCTCTATGTTTATTGTATCTAGTATAGATATCCTTGATTTCTTGACACGATGGTTACACAGATTGGTACATTCGAATCTTGTCATGAGATGTTATTACTTGATAAATATGGTGTATCTTGTGCAAGCCTTATTTTTTTGTTTTTTGTACATGTACAGACATTGATTCTCTAAGAGACTAGCTACCTTCCCAGAGAATCCGTGCCATAGCGTACCATGGTTGGATCCCCTATACTAGTCAGGGATGGAGAGTATTTTAGTGTAGATATGTGATTGTATCTTTCTTGTGCATATCTTATTTTTTGTGAGTATTGGTCATACATCGCACGTATGACTAGTCAGGCCCTTATTCTTGTGCAAGTTCCCAAGCTATTACTCACACAATTAGTCATTTGTATTCTTATTGATTATCATATTGTTCATTCTTGTATTTATTTTTAGTATTTTTTATTGTATATCTCTTGTACCTATTGTTGTATCTTGTATATTTACATCTATTTTCTGTTACATAGTTTATATCATTGATTAGAACTGTTGTTAGAGATGTACTCTATTCCTTTCCTGACTGGATATATTTTTCCCAGATGATACTGAGGAGTGGTACCCTACTCACTACGGGCCTCAGGATGTTGTGGGCTTAGAGTCAGAGACACTGGCTCAAGAGGAACTCATCCCGACTGAGACAGACGACCCGGGACTTATAGTATCTTAGTTATTCTTTCTGTGCTGGATTTGTCTCCAGCTTACTATTTTTCTTTTCTCTGACTCATTAATGTTATTATTTGACTCATAGGTTATTTTGTGACTATTCTATTCTTTATCATATTCGTGTTATTGTCTATCTTAGATCTGTGATTGAGTATATTTATATTGTTGGTGGCATATTATATTGATTAGATAGATTACCCAGACAATGTTCTACCGTCGATGCTGCGGCATAGGCTAGGCGTTGTTCCCGACTTGCATCCCTATACCGGGTATGGGTCATAACATATTTTTAGTAGTGGCCCATGCAGGTCTTCGAGGTCGTAATTAGTGCGATTCGTAGTGGTGCTCTGAATTGAGTACTATTACGAGCCTGTTTCAAGATATAGGATATAGGCTATAGGCTGAGAATACTCAATCACATCTAGGAAAAACTTTTTTGATTCATTCAACTATTCTTTCTTGATATTGATATTTGATCTTTAACTGTCTTTTTCTTGAGTGTCTTACATCATGTGCCATATTGATTCTTTCTTTTGCTTTATCTCAGGATGCCGCCTAAGACTAGATCGCAGCAGGGGAGAGCAGCTTCTGAGAGGTCTGCGATATCCCAAGGGCCTACACCAGTCACTTCTCTGGTGATTGGAGTGTCAGCTACTTTCGGAGGTCCACCTCCTACTCAGAGGACAGTGCCAGCTGTATCTGAGGGACTTCTACCTCCATCTTTCATGCCGACAGATATGACGCAGATGTTCACACTGTTTCATGAGATGTTGGAGGCATAGAGGGCTCAGTCTGAGGTACACCAGAGTTAGACCGACATCTTACAGCAGGGCATCGAGAGTGCTCATCAGTTTGCTCGTGCCATAGTAGAGAAAGGAGTTCTGGCCCAGCAGCAGGTTGCTCCTCAGGTTGCTCAGCTTCGGCCAGGCAACATTCAGGACTTCAAAAAGCTGGAGCCTGGGGTCTTCAAGGGGACGGAGGGCATCGTCTATGCTGATGATTGGCTCGAGGACATTGAGCGTCTATGAGGTTGTCCTGTCTTTCTGAGGATTTGAAGGTTTAGGCGGTAGGACTTCAACTGTTCGACGTCGCCCGCACTTGGTTCAGGAATGAGCCGATTCTTGTTGATGCAGGACAGTCTTGGGAGGTATTCATGGACCTCTTCAAGAAGAAGTTCTTTTCTCGGGCAGACATGTTAGACTTGGGGAGGTAGTTTGAGAGCCTCATTCAGGGGAGCATGTCTGTGGAGGAATACGCTACAGATTTCGGCATGCTGAGCCGATTTGTAGAGTATTTGGTAAGAGAGCCAGAGGTTCGAGCTAATCATTTTTATGAGGGTCTAAACTGGGAAGTGAAGATCCTTATTCCGTCTTTTTATAAGACATATGCGGAGATACTTGCGGAGGCACGCAAGGTTGAGCGGGAGTTGGGTTTGAAGCCCAAAAGAAATCGCGATTCTTTTCTAGGGGCTAACACTAGCACAGTGACTACCAAGTGTCCTTATTTTCAGTCCAGACCTTTCCAGCAGCCGCAGTAGCACCAGACTCCAGTTAGGGCACTGTTTCACCAGGCACCACAGCAGCAGAGACAGTTATAGCATGCTTCCTGCCACTTCTGCAAGAAGATCGGTCATATCTGGAAAGTTTGAAGGAAGAGGTTAGGAGTTTGTTTGTATTATGGAGCCAAAGGGCATCAGATGAGAGAGTGCCCTCGTCGTGCAGTTCAGGGAGCAGCTCCAGCTCTGAGGATACATGCGAGACCACTTTTGTACAGCCGAAGGGACCGCCACTTTTGACCCAGCAGCAACGTTATGTCCAGCACCAACATCAGGAAGGTGCACGTCAGGGACGAGCGTTTGCTATGACAGTTGAGGAGGATAAGCCCACTGGAGATGTCATCGTAGGTTCTGTTCTTCTTGATTTCATTTTTGCTTTAGCTTTGTTTGATAATGGTGCTTTCTATAGTTTTGTATCTATTTCTTTTGCTCTGAAGCATGATTTGGTAGCTGAGTCTTTGCTTAGGACTTACAAGATCATGACCAGGGGAGGTATTATCCTGGTTACTGATATTTGGAAGGATCAAAGAGTTACTCTGGGAGACCGAGAGTTAAGTACGTGTCTACTTGTAATGCCACTTCCGAGTTACGATATTGTACTCGGGATGGATTGGTTGAGTAGGCACCATGATAGTATAGATTATAGAGGAGGTCGAGTTTTGTTTGGTCCGCCAGGAGAGCCAGAGTTTGAGTTTGCTAGAGGAGCTACAGAGCAGGGAGAATGCATTATTTGTGGAGCTATAGTGGAAGACAAGGAGTTGTCGCATCCGATGATAGCAAAATTCTTAGATATATTTTTGAAGAAATTGCCAGGATTGCTGCCAGATCGAGATATTGAATTCTCTACAGACTTGGTGCTAGGTGTAGAACCAATTTTGCAGCATGTCTATAGAGTAAACAACAGCGAGCTGGTCGAGCTGAAGAAGCAGGTGGATGAATTGCAGGATAAGGGGTTTATCAGATCGAGTTCTTCACCATGGGGAGCCCCAGTATTATTTGTACCGAATAAGGATGGATCGGTGCGCATGTGTATTGATTACAGGACATTAAATAATCTTACTATCAAGAATAAATATTCTTTGCCATGGATTGATGATCTGTTTAATTAGTTGAGTGGTGCCAAGGTATTTTCTAAGATAGACTTGAGATCAGACTACCACCAGGTGAAAGTAAAGCCGGAGGACATACCGAAGACTATTTTTAAGACTCGGTATGGCCAGTATGAGTTTATGGTGATGCCATTTGGGTTGACTAATACCCCAGCAGTATTTATGAATTTGATGAACAAGGTGTTCCATCAGTACATTGACAAGTTCGTGGTGGTATTCATCGATGACATGCTCATATACTCGAAGACATTGGATGAGCACGAGGAGCATTTGCGGATTATGTTGGATGTGCTGAGGAAGGAGAAGCTGTGTGGGAAGTTGTCCAAGTGTGAGTTCTTCCTGGACAAGATGGAGTTCTTGGGGCATGTTGTGACTGGTGATGGTATTTTAGTAGATCTGAAGAAGATCGCAGTAGTGGAATCTTGGAAGACCCCGAGTTCATTGGCAGAGATCAAAAGTTTCTTGGGTTTGCCAGGCTACTACCGGAAGTTTGTGCAAAAAATTTTGAGGATTACCGAGCCGATGACCAGAATCACCAGGAAGGATGTAGAGTTTGTTTGGACAAAGGATTTCCAGGTTGCTTTTAAGGAATTGAAGAAGAGATTAACGTCTGCTCCTATTTTGACATTGCCATCAGGGTCTGGAGGTTTTACTATTTATAGTGATACATTGGAGAAATGTTTGGGTTGTGTTCTTCAGCAGAATGGAAAAGTGATTGCCTATGCATCCATGCAATTGCGTTCTCATGAGAAAAACTATCCTACCCATAATTTGGAGTTGGCAGCAGTCATCTTTGCCCCGAAGTTATGGAAATACTATCTGTACGGAGAGCATGTGGAGATCTTCACAGACCACAAGAGCTTAAACTACGTTTTCACGCAGAAGGAGTTGAACATGAGACAGCGTCGATGGATGGAACTGATGAAGGATTTTGACATATCTTTGCAGTATCATCCTGGGAAAGCTAATATAGTTGCCGATGCCTTGAGCAGGTATCCGGTAGCTATATTCTTGACGCAGGATCGATATTTGTTGGAGGACTTGGAGAGCTTGGGCATTGAGGTAATAGTTACTGGTTTTTGCTATGCAGATATGGGGATTGCAGATACACTCAGAATTGATGGACATGATCAAGGCAGCCCAGTATGATAATGTATCTCTGAGGAGCATCAGAGCTCGGGTGAGAGTAGGATTATAGGATAATTTCACCATTGTCGAGAATGGATCTTTGCGGTATGGTGTTAGATTGTGTGTGCCTATTAGAGAGCTGCGTGAGAAGGTATTGCAGGAAGCACATCGCTTTCAATATTTCGTACATCCAGGTGCCAATAAGATGTATCGGGATATGCGAGAGAGTGTGTGGTGGTATGGCATGAAGATGGAAGTGGCACAGTTTGTATCCAGATGCTTAGTGTGCCAGTAGGTGAAAGCCGAGAGGCAGAGGCCAGGCGGTTTACTTCAGTCATTACCCATTCCAGAGTGGAAGTGGGAGCATATTACTATAGATTTTGTGTCAGGACTTCCACGATCTCCAGGAGTAAAAGACGCGATTTGGGTCATCATTGACAGGTTGACCAAGTTGGCCCACTTTTTGCCTTTCAAGGTGGGTTTGTCTACGGAGAAGCTGGCAAAAATATATATGAGGCAGATCGTCAGAATACATGGAGTTCCAGTCAGCATAGTCTCGGATCGGGATAGTCGTTTCATTTCTCATTTCTGGAGGAGTTTGTAGGCGAGTTTGGGAACCCAGCTAAAGTTCAGTACTACATATCATCCCCAGACAGATGAACAGTCAGAGAGGACTATTCAGACTATCGAGGATATGTTGCACACTTATATACTAGATTTTGGGGGTTCGTGGGAGGACCATCTCCATTTGGTAGAGTTTGCTTACAATAACAGCTACCAGGCTAGTATAAAGATGTCCCCATTTAAGGCTCTGTACGGTCGGGATATCATACTCCCTTGTCATGACCACCAAGCCATTGGGGCCAAATATCCATCCTTATGATGTGGAAACCTTCATCAATTAGCTGTCAAGGAAAGGGTTATCCCCAAATAGAATCTTCGTTTGGTCAGTTGCGCCCACTACTCCGTCTCATGGAGTAATTTAACTATATGGATATTGAAAAGTATGAGAAGATCCTTAGAGTGCCAAATTTATATTATGCCGTGAGGGGGTATTTGCTATGGATTGGAGACAAATTATCCCTTATTTATTGCCTTAATCGAGATGTAAAACTATTGTACCGGGACTTTATTCACACTGGTAGCGAAATGGGACCCGTATTGCATGAGATGTACGATGTCTCAAAACTTCCTTAGTGTGAGGAACATATAAAGAGTACACCCCTAAAAATAAAGAACTCGGGGAGCTAGAAAAGAAGAATCTTGAGTTCCTTGCAGTATACAAGGAGTTATTGTGTCACCACAATATCTGCCAACAACTCTGTAAGAAAGAGAACAGTTCTGAGGGAGCATCTCCCCATATTACGACTCGGACCAACCACCTTTTTTCTAGAAAATAGGAAGTCCAAGCAAGTTCATGTTCGAAAACCCCAATCACAAAGAGAGGTTAAGGATTTAATGCATAATCAACAAAAGCCGATTGATGAAGAAGATGAAGTCAGTGAGCTTGCCGAAGTGCTCAATTATTTTTATCAAGATATGTACATGTTATCTGACAAGGCAGTGTTAGCGAGTTTTCTAATGATCTGTCTATGAACTTGTGTAGTCCTAGGAGGCTTAGGGACAATCGAAAGGGCTAGTCGTAACCTTATACTTCCGGCAATAAAGTTAGTTTTTGGCTACAATCTTGCTCTGCTCCCGGTAATGGTCTGTTGTATTCATCATGGACTTCGTACTTTAATCGAAAAGGTTATGCATCATAAAGGAATTGGAGACTATAACAGGGTCGAGTTGCCCTATCATTACTTGATGGGTTGGCTCTTGTTGCATTATCGATCCTTAATGCAACCTGGACAGGAGAAGGGTACATTAGAATGAGATGCTTGCATCCGATGGTATGGTGGAATGCCTTGGATTCATACCGTGAGCCCTGCCTGTAAAAGAGGGCTTGCCTTAATGACGAATTATATTTTCTTTACCATGGTTCCTGACTTCACGGAGAATGAGAGGAACAACACCCATAAAGATGGTGAAGTGGACGTTTGCACTCTGTCTGAAGGATTTTTCATTGGCTCCTTGCTATCCGACCCTCTCATCTAGTGTATTGAAACATGAATATTATCTTCTTGGAGCCTTATTTATCGAGCAGGTTTGCTCGCCAATTTGGAAATAGACAATATTTGCTAGGCAACCAAAGTTCGTGCCTCGGATTCATTAATAGTTTTTTGCCGGTGCTCGAGCATGGAGTTACTATACGGTCGTTTGCACACAGGTTAGATTCACACTTCCTGTAGCCAGAACTGTCCCGCGAATACTAATCGCAATAACCAACTTTTATTGCATAGTGAATACTTTGCCTCCGATTATAATCGGAAGAAAAGTTTTATTGTGGGCATAAAATTAATGCCTTAAGATAACAAGCCCCAAAATTTTTCAAGAAAGGGTAAGGGCGTTGTGATAGCGCCACTAATTGAGCACGCACAATCGACAGAAGAGGAGACTACATCTGATGTTCCTCCAGCCCCTATTGTTCATTCATCGAAGCGTGAAGCTTCAAGAACAAGGAGCCCTCGTTCTAAGAAGAAGAAAACTGAACCAATCCCGACAATAGGATCAAGTTCTAAAAAGAGATCTGCTATCAAGTCCTCTGTGTAAGACATAGAAGAAGAAGAGGTAAGGCCCCTAGTGGTTTCTAAACCAGACCACATCTTAGACGCTATGGCAGTATCCGTAAAATCTTTTTATTTTATTACTAGGAAATCTCTTTATGAAATTTTTTCCACTAGTTTGCCTAAAATTGTGTAGAAATCGAGGATTGTAATATAGAGTCATCCTCGAAGAGTTGCAGCTTTGGTGACTTCTTATGCGGAAGAGGACATGGAGACAACATCTCAAGAATCTGAGCCTCAGGAATTTGCCGAGGAGCCTGTAGCTGAGTCTTTGGCTGAATATTACTCGGACAGAGTATTGAGGGAGCTTGATACTCCTTTGGAAAATATTTTTGTCGATGACCTAGATTTCATGGGAACATCTCTTGTTACGCTAGACGAGCCATATGATCGAGATTATTGAGGGAGCTTGAGACTCCTTTAGAAAATATTTTTGTCGATGACCTAGATGTCATGGGAACATTTCTTGTTACACTAGACGAGCCATATGATCGAGCGTCTTCTCTGGGTATGTTGTCTTCTAATTTCATAAAAGATAAGATATTTCGTCTTGTCATGACCCACATTCGGATATTCTGTCACTACCCCATTTCCAGGGCAGGATATTTTTATATTTTAATTTGGTAAATTATGTATTTATCATAAATATTTGTATTATTATTTAATTAGTTGGTTGTATTATTTTTTATTAGTTATTTTAGGGTTTTGGCTAGTCTGGACCCATGTCAGACCCTAGTGGACCCATGTCAGACCCAACCAACACCCTTTTCAGACTTATTTATTGGTGTAGAATAGTTATTTATATTTTAATTAGTTAGTTAGAGTAACTAGGGATTAATTAGAGTATATTTGGAAACCCCAAACCCAAATCCCAATTAGGATGACTTGATTTAGGGGCATTTTGGTCATTTCACCTAAATGCCAAACCCTAACCCTTGCTAATCCCTAGATGGTCGGTTCCCCCCTCCTATTCTTTTCGTTTCTTCTTCTTCATTTTCTTCTTCCCACTTTATTTTCTTCTTCCATTCTCTTTCTTCACTTTATTTCTTCATATTTTTCAAATTTCAAGTAAGTTTTCTCACCTTCCTACACTTCCTTCATTTACTTCTTCCATGAATACAAATCCTAACCTTCCATTTTCCTCTAACCTAGGTGTGTAGAGCTTAGATTTAGTGTAGAAGCTTAGTTTTGAGGCTTGGAGGCTTGGTGTGGTAAATTTGGGGCTTTTTGGAGACTTTGGCCTTGGGATTTCAACTCCCAAAGGGTAAACCCTAAAATTTTCCTTAATGATTACTCTAATATAGTGTAATTAGTAGTTTAAAACCTTCATAGACCTTAGGGCTACCCATAGAAGGAAGTTGGACCTTGTTTGGATGTGTTTGGAGACTTTGACATTAGGTTTTGTGTAATTTTTTGATGAAATACGAGATTGGCCCAATTTTGGATATTGTCCTAGGTTAGACGGACCTAGGTAGACGTGTTTGGATGTCTTGAGGGTGAGTACATGTCCTCGTTTGGACACGTGAGGTCGTGTCACAGAGTTTTGGACATTTCGGGCAATTTGGGAGTTTTTTGTCGTCATGGGTTCCACATGCATGTGAGATTTTGCCACGGACCTATAATCAGAGAGTTAGAATTTTTTTAAGGTCTCAGTAGACTATAAGGGATAATGCTGATCGACGATCCCGGATCTATGTGAATCCGGTCTACCTCCATGGAACCGACATATCCGGTGTAATAGAGGGGTCTGTCATGCCTGTTATGTTTTAACAGCATGTCATCTTGAGTGAAAGTGATGTTGGGGATCACTTCCATCATACTATGGCATTGAGGACATGCCACAGGTTCTTTATCGGGGGACTTGAGCTGAGTCAAGCATGCATCCGCCTGCATTAACACTTCACTTAAGGCTTGACGAGTGTCTTTGGACAGCCTTAGGAGCTCGAAGATGGACAATCTGGCTGGTGTATTAGCCAACTGGGCCAGGATGTCGAAGTTATATGCCTTCTCCAAACCTTTTTCTGAATATTCTTCAAAGGTTTATCAAAGCGCACTTCTTTTTGCTTGCCCTTGTCCGCCGAAGTTGGTCTAGAAGGACTTGCCTCTGGTATGACAGGTTCAGGCTCTGGAAGTCTGGCAGCTGAAGTGTCTGCCGTTGCATCTTCCTGGTTTCTGCCAAAGTCCTTGAGGTAGGTTTTCCCTGAACGGGGTTCGGTAGCCAAAGCCTCTTCTTCTGATGTCGAGGATATTGCAATCATATGGCATGGTTTACGTCTTGAGTTCTTTTTGGACTTAGCCTTAGCAGCTTGAGTCTCTTCCTCAATCTCTGACACCAGATCAGGATGAACCCATATAATCTCACCACGCTGGGTAGTTAGGGGTACCAGGTCATGATTTGGATCCCTGGCCGGAGGAAGATTAACAATGTTCATCATCATCCAGAAAATAGGTACAACACCATCCGGAACTTATTGAGGAGGCAGATTGCTAAATTAGAGAGAGATCATGTTGGCAGTGACCGTCTTCTCGCTGTTACGCAGAGTAATGGCCTTAGCATCGATCAACTCCTGGATTTTCTTCTTTAGTATATAACACGCCTTTGTGGGATGATGTATATACCTATGGAAAATACAGTACTTAGGATTATTGGTACTGCAGACCTCATTAGGCCGCTTTACCTTGGGGAGGGTAAGCTTGCCACTCTTGACTAGACATTCGAATATGCTCGGGATATCATCGTCGTCAAAAGAGTATGCTTCGATAGGCCTGGAAGTCCCCGGTTTCGTCTGTGTGGTTGTCGAAGTATTTTGCCTGGACGTGTTAATCGCCAGAGCTTCTTTTCCTTTGGAACCACGGAAATGGTCACTGTTGGAGGATGACCTCTTCCCTCTATCAGAGGTAGAGATCATGATTCCATTATCACGCACCTTCCGACTGTTGTCTTCAGCGGCTGCCGCTGAGATGATAAACGAGGGCCAATCATGGAACTGATATGGTCCTGTGAACACCGAGATTAGTGGAAGAAGGTTCTTCCTGCAAATATCCACCAAGACTGAATCCGGAACTCCGGGAGGCATTTGCAAAGTGGCCCGACGAAAATGTTCGATGAAAGTACGAACGTTCTCCTTCTCCTTCTGCTTCACTTCTATGGGTGAGGACATAGATATGTCCATCCCTCCTTCGAAGAACCGCACGAAGAACAGAGTCTTGAAATCTTCGAATGAAGTAATGCAATTGTCCGTCAGACTACGGTACCATTGATAGGCTACGCCAGACAGACAGCCCTTAAATACTCGAGTGAGAAGGGCGTCATTCTCTTGCAACAACACCGTCATCATGCTGAAGTAGTTCATGTACTGACTTGGTGACGTCTTTCCCTCAAATAAAATCATAGCCAGTGGTTTATATTTTGGCGGGAAAGGAATCTCGTCCCAGATAGCTGGATAAGGCTAGTTGATGCCCAACTTCTTGAGCTGGTCCTTATGCTTCAAGGCATCGAATTGGGCTTTCAATTCCCGCACTGCCTACATCGGGTCTTCAGCTGGTAAAGGAACCGCTGAGTGGTGAGAGATGGGTTGTATTGTAACTCCAACAGGAGGTAATACGTTTTTTGGGTTGAGAGGTTGAGGAGCAGTTGATTCTTGATTTTGAATAGGCTCCTGACTTGATATTATATCTACCCCCACCCGCAGTTGAGTCAAGGGAACAGGCACAGCTGTGTGTTGAGTCACCAATATTTGGTGCATACTCTGTATCATGGTATGCATCTCTTTGAGTGATGCTTCCAAAACAGCGATGCGTTATTCCATACTTCCTGATGGGGAAGCATCTTCATGTTCATCTCCAATGGCATATACTCCCATTTCTCTGGATGCTATTGAAGGATTAGTATAGATCTCCGTAGAGATTGAGTCTATACTTTCAGCATCCGATTCGGGAAACTGGCGACCCCCAGTGTCAGAATCAGAAGAATATGAAGTCGGTTGTCGTGACCTTGAACGGGTGTTTCGAAACACACCTGCTTCAATGTTCTCAAGGAGTCTGTCGAATCTCCTTTGGCTCGAAGTTCTAGAGGGATGATGTCTTGAACTTGACCTTCCTCTAGGAATGTGCGATGCCATATTTACCGATGCGAATGTCGGTTCTTCTTCCAGTAGGGACAAAGAGTAGTTCAACCGGTCGAAAACTGACCGTTTTGCCTTAGAACGGCAATAATTAACTACAACTTTATGACTATTACAACAGTGCTCCCTAGGGGGTGTAATAGATATATCCGAAGATCCCTTGTCTTTGCGTTTCTGGATCAAGAAATCACGCAAATCAGGAGGATTAATAGAAGAAGAAGAAGGCTTATTTTACCTTTTTACATTAGTCGGAAAGCGGATATTGGGAATCATAACTCTCTCCCTGCCATACGAATACAGCAGTTCAGCCATATGAGTAGCACATGATCCATGAGGAGCGTATCTATCCTTCTTTACACCGAGGGACTTCTTCTGGCGTAATCTGGATTTTTGCTCAGGTTGGCGTAAAATTTAGGAAGTCTTCAAACGACCATCGGCATTCCGCGTAATCTGAAGAGCAGACAACTTCTTCTCTTGATGGCGTAAAAGCTGAGAGGTCGAGAAATCCGTGACTTGTTTTCCCTTGCGGAGATTGCAGGGACCATTTGCCCCTTTATAGGCGGAAGAGGTATTTTTACGCGCAGAGTGCATTTGAAATTTCTGACTTGGCGCTGAGGCCTTGTCAGAAACTACGTCTGCCCCATCAGCGACGGGAGACGAGTTTTTACACGCATGGCGCGTTTGAAATTTCTGACTTGGCGGTGAGACATTATCAAAAATTTTGTCTGCACCGTCACGGACGGGAGACTAAATTTTATGCGCGGAGCGCGGTGTAGACTTCTGGGTTGGCACTAAGGCATTGCCAGAAGCTTTGTCTGCCACGTCACAGACGGGAGACAAAGTTTTACGCGCATGGCACGGAGTAGACTTCTGGATTGGCACTAAGGCATTGTCAGAAGCTTTGTCTTCCACGTCACAGACGAGAGACAAAGTTTTATGCACGTAGCGCACAGGTCACGATCTCACAACCTTGTCGATCGGAGAGAGAGAGAGTCCGCAGGAATGGTAGAGGATGTCCGAGGCATCCATACTTTACGCAATTTCCTGTTGTCTTGGACCGAGAGGGAATGAGAGCTACCCCCTGCTTAAAGCATGTCTTCGTAAGCTGATTGGTCGAATTGGACGACCAAGGTCTTCCTCATTGATCCTACGGATACAGCATCGTGTTGAGTAATGGCTTTCTCGTCAGATGAGAAAGTAGTCCCCAGCATAGTCGCCATCTTGTATTTGATAATAAACGAAAGAAATAAAACTAGGTTTATACGAAACCCTTTCTTTGGTTTACAAACAAGAAAAAGAAAGTACAATTAATCCTATACGAGGATACTAAGTACAAAAATTTAATTCTGGAGAAATATTGCTATAAGAGTCTGATCTGCGGTCGATCACTTTGTCCCTTGGACCACACGATGGCGAAGAAGTGCTGTAGAAGAAAGAGAAGCTTCAAAGATCGCAAGAGGGATTGGATGCTCGATGACAAAGTTGTCAATCACTACTCTCTGTCTGTGCTCTGGACTCTTCTCTCTCAAAAATTGATTTTCCGACCCTATTTTTCGACCTTTGACCTCCGTGGCCGGAGGTCTCTATTTATAGGGTTCAGTGACAGTAACCGTCTAGTCGGCGTAGAAGCCGAACAGTGGAGAGTGTGGCACTTTTTACGCGGCGGTTATAATAACTGCCACCCACGTCTGAATGATCTCCTGAATCTGCGTGTGACACGTGTCCCATTATGAGGTAACGCGTATAAATGCTGCGAAGATCATGACATGCAAGCCACGTAGGTAACTGCCCCTCGCGTAGAGAAGGTTGGCATAGAAGCCAAATAACTGTCACCTTGGCGTAGAAGCCAGATAGCTGTCTTGTTGGCGTAGAAGCCAAGTAGGCATAGAAACCGAATAGTTGTCAAGTTGGCGTAGAAGCCAAGTAGCTGTAGAAGCCAAGTAGGCGTAGAAGCCAAGTAGCTGTATGGATAGGTAACCAGCGTAAGGATAGCCGATTATCCTTGCTTGACTGAGGTTTTGATCGTATTCTGGACCAAATAGCCTTATCACGCATCTTTGCAAATATAGCCTGAGTTGGCGTATTTCGAGGAGATAGCGTACAACGTGCTCCTATAGCTGAAAATAGCCAGGTCGGCGTAATTCAAGGAGATAGCGTACAGTGTGCTCCTATAGCTGAAAATAGCCTGATGGCGTAATATACAGAGGTGCTGATGTTGACGTATTAGCCCTAATTATGGCTCACCCAGTCGTTAAAAGTAGAAGCAAATGTCGTGCATTAAATGCAGAGATCTGCCCCCATCACGCGCATTAACTACAGAGACGTGCCTCGAGTTTTGTACGAAGAGCAGCTTTTGACATGGCGGTTCGTTTCGTCTCTTCCTGATCGTAAAAGCTCATGCTTGCCTGTCTAAAGTAGGCAGCGTATTTCCTCGAACGCGTAAAAGTAATTTGTATCAAAGAAATGTCACTAAACAACAGTCTGGGACTCTGTGCCGAATCATTATTACAGCCGTCCTCTCGATCGCTGTGCAGTACTCTTTGTCAGGAGTCAGGTTCATTGTACTGTCTGACAGGATCATTCGAGGAATACGAAGAGTTTCTCGTACAACTCTACGTTGCATTAATAAGCAGGCGTACCTCACGCTGTAAAAGGGAGGTAGCCACCTTTTACGCCACAAAATGGCCTTGAAAGTGACGTTTTACGCGGATTATTCTTTGAGCTCTTATATTATACGTTAAATAGCGTTAAAGCTCTGCTGTACGCCCTTGGCTCTGAAGTCATACTTTACGTTGCACAGCACTGAAACTCTACTTTACGCGGCTTCCTGTATGTTGAGGGTTTTACGCGTATAATTCCTCAGCGTATTTTTCATGCTTCTACAATGGCAGTAGACAGAGTGGCACAGATCCAGCCACAAGCAGATCAGACTCAGGATCCGAGGCCGGGGAACATCATTGACTTCTAGAGGATGCGGCCTAAGGAGTTCCGGGGTACAGAAGGGATCCTATACGCGGATGACTGGATAAAGCAGATTGAGAGGATTTTTCGGCTGGCACAGATTCCAGACAGCATGCAGATAGAGGCAGCGGACAGTCAGATGTTCGACCTTGCTTTGAGGTGGTACCGCACTGATACGAGGATCGCGGCACCAGGGCTTACTTGGGAGGCATTCAAGAGACTTTTTAAGGAGAAATTTTTCTCAGATGTAGTGCTCAGTGCTTTGGAGAGCCAGTTTAGGTCACTCGTCTAAGGGAGCATGATGGTGGACAAGTATGCAGCGGAGTTCTGCCATCTGGGCAGATTTGTGGAGGGCTTGAGTGAGGCAGCAAAGGCGAGAAAATTTCACAAGGGCTAGGTTATGGCGGTCAAGTCTTCGACTAGGAGCGACCGTGAGGCAATTTTCGAGCAAATCGTAGGGGACGCTCAGAGGGCGGAGGATGACTTGGAGCTCAAGTCCAAGAGAGGCAGGGATGATTCAGGTAGTACAAGTAGTAGTGCGGGACCGGTTAAGCGTCCCTATGGACAGAAGACAGGGCAGCAGGGTCAGGATCAGAGGGTGCCCACTTGTGCCTACTCAGGAAGGCAGGACACACTTGGGATGTTTGTAGGAGGAGGTTGAAGGTGTGTCTCTTCTGTATATTCGCTGCTCACCAGATGCGAGATTGACCCACTGTACCTCCATTTGGTGGAGCACAGGATCGGAGAGTTGGAGCTAGGCCACCTGTGGCACAGCATCATGTCCCGCACCAGTAGAGGGAGATACCCCAGCAGGGCAAAAATTTTGCGTTGATGGTCGAGGAGGCCGATGCTACGGGTGTCGGGTTAGCAGGTCTGTCTCTTTTTGTTCTTCTTTCTGTCCTTTTTCTATTCCTTGTGGTGTTCTTCATTAGTACCTGTTAGACTTTTCTTTTGTGCTGTGGTAGATAGTGTAGTGACCTTGATTGAGACTGTGATAACATGAC